>JAANBC010000084.1:0-90207 GCA_014621405.1 Stylonectria norvegica | reverse complement strand
GAGGGAGTGAAGGACATGATGATGGTATTGATGAGGGATTAGGAAGCGTGTGTGTTGGTTTCTCTGTTCAGTAGAGTGTTGACCCTTTCTATAAGTGATATATATCTTAATGCTTGCCTACACCTGTCTCAAGTGGATTGAATGCATATATACACAAATATAGGCTCAAAGTATGTATGGGTTTGTACCTATACAGGTATATAAGAGTAATAGTAGGTTATATAAAATCCACCTAATACACGGAGAGAAGTATAATCCTTCGGACGTCCCACTCGGAGTTCGTGAATCGACAATGAGGGGAACCTGGAGAATGCTTGCAATACCCCGGTTATACTCGGAGAATATCTAGACTACACCTCCCTACTTTTCCCAACTCGATACTCCCGCAAAACGCCAACCACTTACATCACCTCCTTTATATAGAACATACCCACGCCTTCATCTCCCCTGAGCATCCGCCAAAAGCCCCGTCATATCCCAATTCAACAACCCCAACGGCCGATCAATATCATCCAGAAACATATCCGGATCCAAATCCCCCAGCAATCCCCACTGCGGATCCATCAACGACTGCGGCGAGTAGCCCGCCATATCCTCCACCGCATCCTGCTGCTCCGGCCGACACACACCCATCTCCTCCTCCTCCTCTTGCTCCGCCTCCACGACCGCCGGCGGCTGCTGTGTCGGCGAGATGGTCGTCGTGGGCGTGTTCATCTGCGCCTGCGAATTCAGCCGACCCATGTATGCGCGCGTCGTATCCTCGCCGCCTAGGATTACGGCGATGTGCGGCACAAGCTGCTGGGCATCCTCGGGAGATGCGGGAATGATAGCCCGACTATCGCACAGGGCGAGCATCTTCAGAAGGACTTGACGTCCGTGGGTGGCGACGGGCACGGGGCAGCCCTGGTCCTCGAGCATCTTGAGATCCATGGCCATGTCCTTGATCTGCTGATACACATTGGGGATGGGCAGCGAGCCCTCGACCAGCAACAGCGCAGCGATCGTCACGGCCACGGAAAAGACTTGGTACGCAGGCGCGAAGAACTTCTGCCGCGACGTGGGCGCGCGATCTTTGCGGAGCGTGCGATAGACGACGAGCGCGTCTTCGGCCGCCTTGACGCAGTTGTGCCAAGCGTCCTCGACGCGAGCCGAGAGATAGGGGCGAAACATGCGGATACGCTGCGTGCTCACGCAGGTGCGCAGGATGTGGTTCTGCCAGGTGAGGATCTCGCACAGGGGCTCGGCCATGCGCGGCGGACGTCCGTCGTCGTCGAGCTGGAAGTACCACGGGAGTTTGGAAACGAGGTCCATGATCTCGGCGTCCAGGGCGCGCACGGCTTCGTAGGACCCGAGGTTGTCGCCGTTGCCGGCGCAGAAGTGGCGGTTGAGCATCTGGAAAATCTGGGCGCGAAAGATGTTCATGCTCATCTCGGTGGGCTCGTCGATGGGTCGCGGGCTGATGGATGTCTCGGTGATGTCATGGTCGCGGCAGTTCAGGGGGAGAGGTACGCCGGGGTGGTGTAGCCGGATCATGGGTTGACGATCCAGACATATTGTCTGAAACCTAGAGTGAAGGGGTCAGTCTTGGAGTCTCGCAAAGTCTGGGATGAGATGACTTCTTACATGTCTGAGTCGACGAGATCCCACCATATACGGTGTCTCAGCTCATCTTCAAGACAGGTCGACGCAGCCGTGTCACGGTCGAGGCCGATGGCCTGAGCGTTGCGAATAGCCTGCCCCAGGTGTCTAAGCGGGTGTTAGCAGAGCTTGAAACCAAGAGTGGAACATATCATATATAAAACTCACGAGTTCATCGTCTCAATGTTGTTGGTCGCATACCAATACAACTGAGTAACCGAAAAGGTCTGCAGCTGCACCAGACACGGCTTCGCCTCATACTCGCCCGCTCGCAGGGCATGTTGGGAAGCCAGATGCCACACATGAGCAAGATGGCGAATCGAATCTCGCGGACATCCGACCACCTCGACTGTCTCGAGCGGCACATACAAGGCACCGACAGAGACAACAGTGAAGAGCAGCGACAGCCAGATGAGATCGACGCCGTCGACGCCCTCGTCCCAGAACTGGGCGTACTCGCGACGAAACGACGGCACGTGAACAATCTGGAAGATCCAGTTGATATGCTCGAGGTAGTAGTTGGTGAGCAGATCGCACTGCGACCGCGACGGCAGCACCGCCGCGAGCTGCTGGCGCCAGAGCCGCTTGCGGTGGTGCATATCGAGGAAACTCCACCACGACGAGAGCTGCTCCACGCGATTCGCCTCGGCGAGGACTTGCGTCAGGGACGGCGGCGGAGGGCCTTCCATGGCGACGCCGAGGCCCAGCAGCCGAGCGAGCGACGCGAAGCCCTCTGAGACGGCCAGTTCCGTCTCCGGCGGCGGCGGATGGAGCGGCTGTGGCAGCGGCTGCTGGTACTGCTGTTGATTTTGCTGTTGACGGACATTGTGAGTATATACGGTGCTCCTGGCATGTACCTCGTCATCCTCATCGGCACCAAGGCGAGCATCATTTTCATGAGCTGTCACACCCTCGGCCGACTCATCGCCATCACCATCGCCGACAAACCCGGGCTGGTCCGACGCCGAGACGGAAACGCCCCGGCGACGGCGCGACGGCGCGGGATTCTGACGACACTGGGCCTCGCGCCGATAGCGAATACACGTGCTGCAGGGCACGCGGCGATCGCACCGCAACTTATGCTGGCGACAGGCGAGACAGCTCAGGGGCTGACGCTTGCCGCCGCCTCGTCGGACGGGCTTGTTGGCCATGGCAGCGTTGGCGGTGCTGCTGCTGCTGGTATTGGCCGCGGCGTCTGCTTCTGCGTCTGCTGCCATCGGATTTGAAGGTCCCGGCGACACGGTCTGATCTCCGGACATGGAAAGAAGAGGGGGCAAGGAAGCTATCGTGGACCCTGAAAGACCCTGGGTGATGCTGGGGATGCGGTCGGAGAAGAGCCCCTCGCGCTGGGGTTGGGGGCTGTTCTTCTTAAGTTGAGATCCGGCCGTCGGGCCCGGAGATGGGATCTCGTCTCCGGCGGGGAGCGGGGATACGATATGGATCCATATCCACAATAAACCTCACAAACTAGCACTGCAGGACCCCTAAAAACTAGTAGGGGCATGTATTCATAGGGCTGGGCGGCTTACGAGGCGTCTTCACTGATTGTCTGATCCGCAGGAAAGCGTCCAGTGACGGCAGAAAGGATTCACGGCTAGTCTAGCTCAACAAACTCTTCATGTCTAGCTCAGCTATCTGAAGCGAATGGGTGGCCACCTGCGCCGATGGTTCCCTTGAACGCTTGACCCTTGAGCAAGCCTTGCGCGACGATCTCGTCCTGATGCCGCTCGAGATCGTCGACGTCCCAGTTAGCGGCAACGAAACGGCCGCGAAGAAAGTCTGCTTGCGGGCCTGCGAGATAGACGGTCAAACTGCCGAAAAGTTGGGCTGATAGTTTGTTTCGTCAGTTCATGTCGCGAGGTTGCGAGGGAAGTTTATGAGGTACTAATGGAGCGTAAGGGGTGAAAACATACGTGTGTCTTTGGCATAGACCTCGAGCTCAGCGCGGAGGACACTGCTTTTGGCCATTCCCGGATGGACGTTGAAAACCCGCAAGTTGGTATACTCTATCTTCATCGTTAGTATCGTCGCCGATCTCATGCAAGGCTACCTAATTATAGATGAAGGCTGAAGACTTATCGTTTGAGATTGAGCACGACTTACCCGCTTGGACTTGATCCACCAGCATGTTCGCTGCCGCTTTGGCCGCCGTGTAAGACGATTGTCCCGGGCTCGCAAAGTACGATGCCGCCGTTCCCGTGTGAACGAACGTTGCCTCTCGGCCTTTCGAAACCCGAGCCAGCTCCCTAGCCACGAGAAACGTTCCTTTTGCATTGATCTCCTAAAGATGATGAACATCGAGTTAGATCCATGTGTTGATCCACGGGCCAGCGTAGGGTAAATGACTCTGCGGGTGACGTACAAATCCTCTCCACCAATCATCCACGGGCGCATCGCCCAGATTCGCAATCGGCCCCAAAACACCAGCCGCATGCACCACGACGTCGACGCGTCCAAACTGCGCGATGGCCTGCTCGAACAGAGCGTGCACTTGCGCTTCCGATGACACATCTGTTGCGACGGCAAGCGTCTTTGTTGCGGGCGCCGAGGCGTTGAGGGCGCTGGCTGCAGCGTCGATGGTGTCTTTGCTCCGCGCTGCGAGCACGACGGCGAGGGCTCCCGCCTTGGCCCATTGCTGACAGGCTCCCTGAGTTTGATCTTCATTAGCATGGCAGCTTCTTTTCATCGCTAGATGAGACGAGGAATGACACTCACCTCGCCGAAACCGCTGCCCGCGCCCGTGACCAGCACGACCTTGTTCGCCGCGATGCGCTGCATCTTGTCCTGGCTGGGATCGATGGCCGGGTAGACATCGCGATGCACCGTCGCTGTGAACTGGAGGACCTCGGTCCAGAAGTCGGGGTGGCTTGAGTCCAAAGGCATGGTTATGATGGTGAGGAGTTGATGTTTCGATGAATTTGCGCTGACGGCGAGATTTGAAAGAATGCCTTCTTCTACAGCGAGGGGACTTGGCCTCCTTTTATCTTCTGGCTGATACTCCCAAGTCCGAAGTCCGTTCGGCCTTTGCTTTCACAACACAACCGACCAGGAAGAAACAGGATAAAATCATGTCAAAATACTACAGATGCGCAGATGCTATTCTTCAGATCTAAGCGGCTAAATCACGAAAACTCCTCAATCACGCTCCTTGGCTCCTTGTACACCCCCAGCGGACGATATTCAACCTCGTCATACCCAAACGCCGCAGGACCACCCGCCTCCAAGCCCTTCTCGTTTCCGTTCCAGACCGGCGAGCAGGCCATTCCCAAGACCGTCACAACGACTCCGTACCGGTACTCTCCGATGCCGAGCGCCTTTCCGTTGGCTGCGTTGAGCACCGTTATCAGGTCCGGCACGGACGCCACGACTCTTTCTGTCCCATCCTCCGCGACGTGCCGCGCCAGCAAGTTCTCGTTCATGAACGGGATCCTCAGCTCTCCGCCCGTGACGAGGTCACTCGCCGAACTAACGGGGTTGCCGTCTGAGGCGAGGGCCTTGATGACCACTTCGCCGTGGGAGTGGCCCTTGAAGAGTCGCCGCTCGACGCCCACAATCTTGCCGCGGAAGAGCACCTTGCCCGACTCAGCGCCGCCCATCTCGTCGATGATTTGCTCCGTCACGGTGCTCATGGTGTTGTTCTTGCCCGCTCGCGCGATACACCGCCCAATACGCCATGCCTGGGAGAGCGTGTTCTTGATGGCCCATCGGCGGACGAATTCTGTCGTTGTTGGCTTGGCGCAGAAACCGACGTAGTATCCCATCTCTATGCACGGGGCTCGCAGCGTCTGGTCGATGATCTTATCATTTGGCGCCTTGGTCATGATGAGGGCTCGGCCGTCTCCTGAGGTGATGGCGCAGGGGAGGATCTGGTTCTCTTCCTGAACGGAGATTATAACCTGCCAGAGGTTGGGATATGCTCGGCCTGATGCGCTAGTCAGTATCGACATTCAAACAGCTGCGTTGAAGAATAAGGACATACCCATCCAGTCCGCGTCCACCACCGGGCGCCCAAAATGACGAGTCGACCCGATCGTCAACGGCTGCAGCCCGTTTGATCCGCCAATTTCAATGCCGATCATGGCATCAAACGTGTCGTGCTTGTTGTACTCCATCATAGTCTCCATGGCGAGGATGGACTCGCTAGCGCTGAGACGCTCGGCTGGTACGGCGGGCGAACCCATGTTTCCAGCCCCTGAGACATGGTCAGAATTGACAGAGGGATCGCAAGGAGTTTGGACTTACAATAGATCTGAGCGTCAGGCTTCAATGACTCCATGTCGATGATTCGCAGCTCGTAACCCTCTTGGATATGCTGGCACAGCTTCAGCATTTCTGGATATGGAGACCCTCCGCCGCCGCAGCCTAAGACATAGCAGCCCTCGGCTAGCCATGCCAGATCGGTTGTTGATACGTTCCATGACTTTGATCCTGTGCTCTGGTCTACCTCTATCTTCGGTCTATATTCATTCACATCAATAGAGTCTCCGGCGTCTTGCGCAGACACACGGGCTTCCTTGACCAGTACATCCCCATTGGTCTCGGACTCCTCTTCGTCTTCATCCGTTATGTCTTCCAGGAAAACCTTTGACGGAGAAAAGTCCCCAACAGCTTTTACCACTGTTCGGACCTGGTTGTCGACGTATTGGAGAGGCAATGACTCCTGTTCCGTTATGGTGACCGTCTCCGGACGAGCCCCAGCCGCGATGACCCGCTCGATGGCAATCGCTGTAGCCTTTTGCATGGCCTCGGCGATGGTCTGGTTGCTTGCATTCTGGACAGTATCAACGGTGGCACTCACTCGAGCCATGGCAGCTCCTACGGCGTTGGCAACATCGTGGTAGGGCGGCCAGATGATGGTTGAAATACCATCGAGTTCAGGGGGGCAGATGATGGAGCCTCCACCGACAAGGATCAGGGGTAATGGCTCTGGCGATGTCTTGATGAGATCGCAGATGCGCTCGTACTCCTTCTTGATGACGCTTTGAGTCTTGGTAATTGTCTCCTTGTCCACCTCTCTTACAAGAGAAGCATCACCAATGGGGTTCTCAATATTGACTCCCACCGCAACGGCTATGTCTGTTGCCGTCAGGGTACTTCCACCAAAGACAAGGGCACGCTTCTTGATGGCATAGCCGACCGAGTCTCTTCCGACGGTGACATGACCTTCGTTGTTCCGAACGATAGAGCCGCCACCAAGACCGATAGACTCAACCTGCGGCATGCCGTAGTTGACCTTGACATTGGCAATGCTGACATCTGCTAGAGCCTGTCTGGGATATCCCGAGGGCAGCAAAACGCCAAAGTCGGATGTCGTACCGCCGACGTCACACACGATGCTTGTGGGCGAGCTGCTTCCTCCGTCCGTGTATAGCCCACATAAATACGCTGCGCCTCTCATGGAGTTTGTCGGTCCTGAGGAGAACGTTCTGATGGGCAACCGAGCCGCCGTGGCGGCATCGAGCAGCGTTCCATCGTTCTGCGTGAGATACAGTCCACACTTAAGGTCCAGTCTGCGCATCGCCGCCTTAAACTCTCGGATAGTCCTCCTAGCGAACCGGTGGATGGACGCATTCAGGATGGAAGCATTCTCTCGCTCCAGAAATCCCAAGTTCGAGATCTCTGATGAACAAACCACGGCAGTGCCGGGAAGCTCGCGGGTGATGATGTCGCGAACAGTCTGCTCCTGGTGGAAGTGATGGTCCAGGGGCGAGAAGACACCCGACACGACGACGGACTTGATGCCTCGCTCCCGGATCTTGACACACTCGGCAACGATTTGGCTCTCGACAATGGGCGCTTCGAGACTTCCGTCGATCTGAAGCCCACCGTCGACTTGCGTGCAGTACCCCCTCATGATATCCCTCAGTTGCGGCGGAAAGTCGGAGAACGGGGGCACCTCGCGCGTAAAGCTCTTTGAAAGCCGGATGACGGCGACTTTGGAGAGATGCCGCTCATCGTGCTCGATGATGGCGTTGATGAAGTGCGTCGTGCCGATAGCCAAGGACCCGATACGCGTCCGATCGATACCAGACTGCTTCAGCACGCTTTGGACGGCGGCCTCGATACCATCCGTGACGTTGGGCGCTGTTGTGGTTGCTTTTTGTGCGGCAACGATGGACTTGGCGCGGTCGTCTGTGATGGTCGTGTCGATTATGACGGCGTCCGTGTTGGTGCCCCCGACGTCGACGCCGATGCGGTACGGGAAGGGCTCGGAAAGTGTAGAGATGACGGCCATGGCGAGGACTTGGTGATGGTAGTTGGGGAGGCTCCAGGATCCAGCCGCGGCGCCCTTGATGTACTATCTCGATCTCGTATCTATCGTGGAGAAGGACATGGGGTTGGAATAGAGGTTCCTGCTGCTGCGGCCGGGGTTGTGCGTGGCTATTCCGTCATGGTTCGGAGACGGCGTGGCGATTCGGACTTGGAGGGTTGGCGGACCTGGAGTCGGAGATGCAGCCGGGGGACTAACTTGGGGTATCTTTACAGCTCCGACGGGGCGTACTAGAAGATAGGATATGGGGTAAGTGGAGATTGAGCATGCTTAAGCTGGGGAAAAGATAGCAGGGGATGGGTCTGGACCGGGTTTGTATCATGGACTAATCTTGGAGTTGTGGTTTTGTATCATGCGTACGTATGCAGGGAGTTTTGATGTGAAGGCCTTAGCTCCGTGAAAGACTTCGTATCGTATCTTGTAAGCACGGAGTTAACAACAGGTCTTGGAATGTAAGTGAGTTGATTATCCGAGCAAGTAAAAGATAGGAGTACATGATGAGGCTGGGCATGAGTACGGAGTTGGGATAACGACTATTCCATCTCAGGGGTGTAACATGTTTCTTGTTCGCCTGGTTTTTAGTAACGATGAGGATTTTGGTTAAGATTATTGTGCTAATTTTTGATATAATTATGTTCTTGATCTAGTGAAGATTATAGTTACCATGTACACTATAATTCCATATCAATTGTCTCATTTTCGCTGTCTAAGTCGTTCGTCACACATTACATCTATCTCATTCTATAATCCACACAACAACCTCTCTCAACTTGACCAGTCTAACCTGACCACTACACTTTACAGTGTCTGGAATGGTTCCCGCAACAAGCTATCAAACTTCTCAGCAACAATAGTCGGGTCCTTATACGACGCCACAATCGCCTCATCTCGCAACCTGCACCCTTCAGCCCCAGAAGCAACCCTCTTATCGCCCTGTGCCCGCGCGCCCTTGACGAGCAGCGACGTGCGAGGCTGACGCTTCTCCGCGAAGGGCCGGAAAATGGCCTCGGAGAGACCGGGGCCGAGGAGTGCTAGGTTCTTCTCGTAGTCCGGGCTGTCGGGGGAGAGGAAGGGCATTGCGTGGGCAAGATGGAAACAGTCCTCGCTGAAGACGATACGTTAGTCAATGGACCAAGAGAGAAAGGGGGGAATAAAAATGGAATAGGGAATCTTACAGTGCTTGGTTCGCTCCTTGGCCGAGATGAGGACTCGTCGGATGCGCCGCATCTCCCACAAGAACACAACGCTTAGAGAACCACTGCTCAGGCTTCAACTCCTTGCGGTCAAAGATGCCAAACTTGATGATCCTCTCCGACGAAGTCACCATCTCCAGGACCGACTGATCCCAGCCCGCAAGCAGCGAGCTCAGCTGCCCGCGCTGCTCGATCATCTCGTCAGGGCGATACGGCCGCCACGACTCGTCCTTCTCCTGCGTCTCGCGCTGCGTCACGGCCCATGAGGTCTGTGACGGTGAGATGGGATAGCAGATGAAGTGTACGCCGTCGCCGTACCAGTTGCGCATGGCTGAGGTGTTCAGGAGAGGCGCTGGTGTTGCGGAGATGCCGGCTGTCTGTTCGGGGAGTTATTGAAAGGGCTTAGGACAAGAAATGATGGGAGTGTGTGTACCTGTGTGAGACCGGTGTAGACAGGCCAGCCTTCGGTAATGCCCTGGTTCTTCAGGAGAGTCGTCCGCGAAGCTGCTTTGATGCCATCGCAGCCGATGAGGAACGAACCCGTCACAGAGCGACCGCCGTTGAAATGAGCCGTCACAGAATCCTCATTCTCTTCGATATTGATGAGTTCCCATCCCTCGCGGACGTCAACACCCAGATCAATCAGCATCTTCTTCAGCTTGAGGTTCAGAGTTGTCCTCCGAATTCCAGCAGCCGGCTGGTGATACTTCTCGGCAAAGGTGCTGGGCAGCTCAGACTGACCCAGCACCTCGCCGTTGGAGGAGGCATCCCAGAAGGTCTTTAGAGGAGTGGACTCTGAGATGACATGGTCTGCGAGACCGACTAGGTTGAGGACCTTGAGGCTGCGAGGAGTTTTAGTGACATGACATGGGCATGGGTATAGATAGGAATTGGATGTAATGTAAATGGTAGTGTAACTCACCCGTTCGACATGAGCATTAGCGACGCTCCCGCATCGCCTAGCTCGGGAACCTTGTCAAAAACAATGGGGTTGTACCCCTTGCGTTTGTAGAAGTTGCCTAGGACTGGGCCTGCGATGCCGCAGCCGATGATGAGCACAACCGGAGGCGTCATGGCTGCAATTGCTGGAGATGGTGATGGTTTTGATAGTGTATTTTGAAAGTATCAACGAACGATTGAATGAATTCAATAAGCTTGTCTAAAGTTTATTGCAAGAACCAGAACACTCCCCAACTTTCTTACTCTTAATAGATTCCCTCGCTGGCGCGGATCAAGCGGACCGGGGTGTCGACGCTACTGTTCCCTTCGGAGACGATAACCTCAACTCCTCAACTCCGGTCTCCATCTCCGAGCGCCCCCCCCCGGCCGTCGCTGTGACCTATCCACCCGTATCTGGGGGAGGATCCTGGCAATCACACACAAACAGATGGCCCAAGCAAGCCAAGTGGACCGGGCGATTGGGACTAGATCTCATAGCTGGGAGTGTGTATCTGCGGGGAGAGCAGGGGTGTTGACTGACACATATATATCGACATGGCTTCGACGGGAGGTTGGCGATGGAACATCAAGCTCAAGTTCCGTTGTCCTTACTTCCAGAGCATCTCGACCATTCAAAGTTTGTTTCTCCTCTTACACCCACCAATATTCTCGACATGGCTGCCATGCTGGAGAAGAAAGACCATGATGGTGATACCTCACCTACCAACATCATGGAGCAGAATGGCCTCGAAACCATGAGTTCCATTGCCAGCGGCACCGTCTCGCCTCCTACCATCGATCCAGAGCTGGAGAAACGCGCACTCAGAAAGTTTGACATGTTTCTCTTGCCTCAGCTGGCACTTCTCACGGTCCTTGCCTACCTTGATCGTACCAATATTGGTGAGTCCACCGTCCATACGCTTGTCAAGACGCCTTCGATGATTCGTATACTGACTTTTAAATTCCAGGCAACGCCAAAGTTTTTGGCTTCGCAGAAGGTCTTAACCTCAAGGGGAAAGAGTTCAACAACCTGATCACCTTCTTCTACGTACGCGAACCCCTGAACCCATCTCCCAATGCCGACCCCCTGAACTAACCCCCCTAGATCACTTACATCATTTGTGACGTCCTCTGGGTCATATCCATCAAGCGCTTCGGCGCCAATCTCGTCCTCGGCATCGCCATGATGGGCTGGAGCGCTGCCACCATCGGCACGGGCTTCTGCAACACCTACGGCCAAGCGCTGGCCTGTCGTCTCATTCTCGGTGTATTCGAGTCTGGTCTTTTGCCCAGCATGATCTTCATCGTGTCGACGGTGTGGAACCGCCATCAACAGGCCAAGCGCATCGCCGTCATCTACTGCGCTACGACCATCTCGGGCGCTTTCGGCGGACTGATCGCCTACGGGATCCAGACGATGGGCACACGACGGGGGCTTGCACCGTGGCGATGGCTGTTCATCATCGAGGGCGTCGTGTCACTTGCTGTGGGCGCCGTTTTCCTCTTGAGTATCCCCGTTAGTGCTGAGAAGGCATGGTTCTTGACCGCGGAGGAGGCCGAGTGTATGCGGATGAAGAAGCAGCGCGATGCCCTATTCAAGGGCCAGGATAAGCTTGAAAGCAAGCACATCTGGGCTGCACTGAAGGACCCGTTGGTGTACATCACCGGTTTCTCCTTATTCGCCTCGTCTCTTCCTCTCCTCGGATTCGGAACGTTCCTCCCAACCATCATTCTTGGCTTTGGGTGAGTTTGATACACGGTTCTAGCGTCCATGGACATCAGCTAACAGCAGAAAAGCTATAAATCTGTGCAGGTCAACTATCTCACTATCCCCATCTATATCCTGGCCACCATCTCCGTCGCCGTTCTCTCCTTCGCGTCCGACCGAACCGGCAAGCGAGCCATCTTCCTCTTCATGGTCCCCATCCCCGTTCTCATCGGCTACGCCATCACCCTGGGGACGCCAACAACGCGGCCGGCTACTTCGCCATGTTCCTCTGCGCCGTGGGCATCTTCCCCTTCAACTGCATCATGCTGGCCTGGTTCTCGTCCAACATCTCGCCCGACCACAAGCGCTCCGTGAGCATCCCGGTTGCCGCATCCATTGCGAATATCTCGGGTGTGCTTTCCGGTCAGATCTACCCCCTGACTGACGCGCCACGGTACATCTCTGGAAATGCGGTTTCGCTGGGCCTCGAGTTCGTTGCTCTTCTTGGCGTGGGTGTTGTTTTCATGCTGCTGAAGTGGCGAATGGCCCAGAAGAACAAGGCGTTGCAGGATGGCAAGGAAAATGAGAAAGAAGGTGATGGTGCATTGGATTTCCAGTACAGGTTTTGAGGTATTTGGTATTTGATCATGAAGTAGGAGGTGGCTTGTAACCGGTGGTATATAGCAAATATGGGGGTCTGATAGCTCAGGTGTTAGACAAGGATGAAATATTTGAGTTGGTCCAAAACCTTTATATCGCCATGCTTCGTGTAGAACCATTGCAGTATTCATTTAAACTAGTTGACGTTTACTTAGATCGAGAGACTTTAGAATCATACACGAACCAGCAAGTTTCCTCCACTTCTCGCGCCGTCAGGCTCGGTATCCTGATTCTCTCCAAGTCATCACACCGAACATAGTCATCGACTCCCTTGAGAGTCTCCGTCTGCTCCGTGGGGAAGAAGCCCGTAATCTCCTCATACTCGTACAACATCAGAAATTTCCCTTCTGAGACGACCTCATTCTGATCGTTCGTCCCGACGATCCGAGAAACATTGACACCCTTTGGACAAGCCGTCCACGTATGCGGAACACCAGGCGCAATGGTAACTAGGCTTTGTGGCGGGATCACATAGATCTGGCCGCCGAGTTCGACGAGGGCAACGCCGCCGACGACAAAGATGCGCTCGTATACAAGGGTCTGTTCATGCTGGTCTCCTTTGCCGTTTGCACTTGGCGAAATGTGTACATGCCGCGGGAGGCGGTTCTCCGTGGTGAATTCGATGAAGCCAGATTGGCCACGGAAAGCTGGGCGTGAGCTGGCAGATCCGGGGCTTAGTTCGTTCAGGGTGACGGGAATTTGCGTGAAAGGGTCTTTGACTTTTGCGCCTGAGCCGTGGACGATTTGAGAGCCGTTTGAGAGGACGATGCCGTAGTTGGAGGAAGAAGCCATTTTTATACTTGAGAGACGTCGGTACGGGTGTAGATGTTGAGGTAAGACCACAGTAGGACAAATCGATGTACAAGACAGACGGGATAACCCTTTAAAGAAAGGTCTAGGTAGGAAAACCCCCATTATTTGTGATGGCTTTGCTGATCGGGGATGGTTGCCAAGCTGTGAGTTTGAAGGGCAAGTGTAGTGGCCCTCGGAGACGAGCACTCGCGATAACGGTGCCTCAAGGATCACTTTCTAGTGACTCTTTGTATGCAACCGGAAGCGGAAGATGGGTATACTGTCGGGAGTCTCGAGCTAACCTGGGCTATCTTACCCGCCTAGAGTCAACGGTCGGAGAAGGGAGCAAGCCACCGGAGGTTAAGGTCATCTCCGAGACTTGGAGGCCCACCCAAGGTTGCGACTAAGTCAAGTCTCCTCAAGTCAAGTGAAGTTGACTCAATTCAAATTGAGAACATCACAAGTTAATAAGCAAGTTAAGTTAAGAGCCTTAAGCCTTGCAAGGCATTTAACCCTTTTCCGATTCTTCGCAACTCACTACCCCTAGTCTAAACTACGGTATTGGATATTAAGTCTGCCCAACGGTTCGTTATGCATGGCAACGCCGCGTTATTGTACAAATGCGTTACGCCGAGCGTGAGTCTGGGGTTTTGCTCCGGTCCTGCATGTAAGCCGCTCGTCCTCCTGGTTCTTGACTTCTATCTGAGAAGGGAAAACGGAGGCTTTGCTGAGGGGTAGCATTGAAGAAATCGCGAGTTTCTCATCGCAGACCAAGATACTTTGCCTTACATGGACTAGCCCCTTTGGGCTTAGGTTCGCTCAACCTTATCGATAACAAATCCAGATCAGAAATTTTGGCGGGCACTCGTCGTTCGCCGCTCACAGGCAAGCCGACGACGCCCATACAACGCCAACCTCAACCTCACAACCAACTCTCTCCATTCCACATCCGCAATCATGGGTCGCGAACTGCAAAAGAAGAAGCGCCGCTCTGGCCACCACGCCATCCGCCAATCCAATGTGTCCAAGAAGATCCTTAACCCCAAGGGCAACACCATCATCGCCCAGAACTGGTAAGCCCCCCCGCCGCCGCTCAACCTCTTTGCGCCCTCCCTCCCCTCTGCGAGACGGCAACGGCAAAGCTGACATCTTCTCTCCTCAGGAACAAGAAGGAGACTATGGCGCAAAATTATCGTCGCCTCGGCCTCATGGCCCGCCTCAAGGCCCCCACCGGCGGCACCGAGAAGCTCCTCCACGCCAAGACGCTGCGCACCTCCCCCAAGGACCCCTTCGCCATCACCACCCTGGACAAGAACATCTTCTCCGAGGCCAAGGTAGAGCGCGACGCCGACGGCAAGATCACCCGTATCCTGGGCCGCACCACTAGGGACAACCCGCTCAACGACCCGCTGGTCGGGCTGGACGGCGACTCGGACGCCGAGGACAACGCTGGCCCGGAGTGGGGTGGCATCGCCGACGACGGCAACGAAACCACCGACGTCGTCAAGTCCCTGCTGCAGGAGAGCCGGATGCCCGAGGCCAAGAAGCCGAGGCATCAGAGCGAGCGCGAGCGCGACTGGCTGGAGCTGCTAATCGCCAAGCACGGCGACGACACAGCGGCCATGGCTCAGGATCGCAGGTTGAATCGCATGCAGCAGACGGCGGCGGACATTGCGAGGAGGATCCGGCTGATGAAGGGCACTGCGGCATAGATCACATTGGGGCGTATATTCACATCACAGTTGCCAAGACGGCGTTGGGAGTTGGGTTTCAAAAGACAATGAATGAATGGTTGATATATATAGCATTTTATTCCAAAATAAGCCGTGGGCATTTGCGCTGAAGCCTGTGCCTGGGATGCCACGCCGTGCATCTATCTCATGTACATCGCGGGGGTTTCCCCGCGCATGAACGCCTCTTTTCAATGTTATCAGCAAATATGACGCCGTGAACACCCCTCGGCCGGAGAGACAATCCTCCAAATCATGCGCGATGAAACCTTTCCCCCCCGTCCGCTGGAGGTGTTCCCAAATCCTATAGTCCAAACCATATGTTAAGTCTCAGAGCACTCTATACTACGTCATTGCTATTCGCGGCTGTTCAATCAATGAGTTCATCAATCAGTGCCTTCCGTCATAATTGGCTTCGGGGAATTTGGCGGGTTGATTATCGTATCCGTGTCCCGCTAGGTGGTCATCGTATCCGTGTCCCGCTGGCGGGTCAGCGTACGGATCCGACGGCGGGTTTGCATACGGGTTTGACGGTGGGTTGGCGTACGGATCCGCGAAGACGTCTGATGAAGGGTTGGTGTATGGCATTGAGATTGGGGCCGGGGTGCCGCCCGGGCGATACTCAGTCTCGGTATCGAAGAGGGTGTTGGTACGAGGGGGAAGAGCTCCGTATCGGCTGGGGTCGTCGTCTTCAGCGCTGTAAGGGTTGGCATCGCCGTATCGTGCGTTTTCGTCGTAAGCGCCGCCAATGTCGCCGCCACTACCGCCGGCGCCGCCGCCGTAGCCACTGCCTGAAGCGTCGTGGTCGTCTGCGTTGACCCGCTCGTACGCTTCCTCGTCGTGGGGTGCCATGGAGAAGGCAGCCTTGTCAGGGTCAATGTTCTCTCCACCGCGAATCTTCTGGTTGTCGTAGCCAGGGAGATGGCCGTGGAAATTGTAGTAGGTGAGGGTATAGGCGCTGACAAAAGTCGAAGCACCGAACAAGAGGCTGTCAAGATATCAGTATATAGTCATGAGCAGCCCATAGCATGTACGGGGGAACCGAAGAACATACCTAACGAAAACCCCAAGACCAACAACGCCCTTGCTGATACCGCAGCCATGGCCACACTTGCCGCCAGAGTTATAAGAGGCCTGGGCAGCAAAGGCAGACAGCCAGAGGATGATCATAAGGCCGTCAACAGCCAGCATGGCATGAACTTGGGCGAACTTTCGAGTTCGGCTAAAGCGAGGAGTCATGACGAGAAAGATCCATGCCGGAATAGAAATGAAGAACTGCCAGCGTCAGCCGCTTGTTTGAGAGTCAAGGCGCCTCTGCAGGTCTGTCTCTTACCACTCCAAAGGCCCATCCATTTTGCCCTGTGACTTCGGATTTCTTGGATCGCATCACCGCAATCTCCAGACACCATGCGACGAAGGCAAATAAGATCTGGGCGCCATGGATCGCAAGCTTGACGCGCGGGACAAGGTCTGGGTCGAATTCGAACAGCATGATGGGAGATTCGGGTTTCGGGAGGTCGATGAGCAGCCTCGAGGGCTCGGGGTTAATGCGAGGATCTTGTTAACGCTACGGTACGGCTTCTCCGGAGCTGAGGATGGTGGTAGGCGAGGGATGGGCGGGTGCCTGGTCGAACACTCGGGGGAGTATGACGTTGTGCTCGCTCGTAACCGTGGTGATGGTGGTTGCAATTCGGTGTTGGAGGATCCAAGTCGTCAAAGGCCACGGTAATGCGTCGATGAGGGGAGGAGTAGGTAGGAAGAAGAGCAAGAATGAGGTCGTCGCCGAGTGAGGAAAAGAAGCTGGTCGTTGGGAGTTTGTTGATTGACGAACAAGACGAAACAATGCCGACGACTGGAAGCAGGCTCGTAGCCATGGCGTAGAACGGCTTGTCTCCCGGTCAGCAGCTGGAGCCGCTCCACGGGCGCTTCATGGATGTGCCGCTGTGCGCTGAGTTCTAGCGGGTGTCAGCCCAACGTCAGTGGCCACGCGTTGCCGAAAGCGCTGCAGCTTTGTGGCAGCTTGCAGAGCCACGCTCACTGTGGAGAAGGCTGCTGCGCCACGGTGGGGCGAGAAGACCAATCATGGGACATTGTTTGTGTACAGCTGAGCGGCAGATCCATGCACCTCGGGTTTGTGTTGCCTGGGGTTCAACCTCGTCACTTCATCACTTCATCATCGCAGCGGCTGATGCGGTTTGCGGCTGTGAAGCTGTGAGGCTGTGAGGCTGTGACGTCTGCTACGCACGTTCAATCGTATTATCATTTGCCTCCCATTCAGGAACCAGCTGCAACGGTTGTAGAGGATTCCAAATGTTGGGTCCTCGAGGCAACTTCTTTGTTCCCTCAACTCTGGTGCAAACATCCGACTTTCTAGGATCAAGTTGTGAACCCTCACGCAGACTGCTATAAAAGAACGGAGTGCTTCGTTACGACTAACCTCACAGACAAATATATGATTCAAGAGGATTCAAGTGTCGCTCCTGGGCTTTTCCTCCCTCACAGCATCCCTCACAAACCTACCCTAGGCCTGTTCACTTGTGACGAGATGGTTGCTTTAGCTAGCCCATCTCATTAGTTGCCGTCGATCCGAGACAATCTGGACACCATTTAACGGCTATACGCTCAACACCACTAACATTTGGAATTGCCGCTATGCTCGGTTAATATACCTTTCGACTCATCCTTTACGAATCCTCTTTGATTCAAAGATATATCTGCAAATTTCGAATTTTTCACGCGGTAGGACGATTAGCTTTGATTTCGGCGTTGTCAAATCTCATGTGTCTTTGCTAATACATAGTACTGTTATAGTCTACATACACTGTTATGGCTGAGACCCCAAGTGGGTGTCTGAAAGCCACGGCATGGATATTTTACAAGCCCATACCAGAACTATCCTCCTTTCCTCCCTCCATGTCTGTGGGGTGTCATACAAATGAAAATTGGTTACGATCTTGCCACAGGATCTAATCTATAGTGGATATCAAACAAAAGGAACTATCCGCCGGAACACCGTCTGCCCGATGCAATGCCGCGCTCGAAATCAAATATGTGTTGTTTTCTTATTTTTGTTTCGTTTCGTTTGTTGGCCATTGCCTCATAGCATCATGGCCAGTGGCAGTAGTATCACCATCATAGCACTGCCCAGTATCCTCACACTGGGTGCTGCGGCCGTCATCACACTTTGGTCTGTTGCTGATGCGCTTTGATAGAACACGCCTGTGCCACTTGCTGTTGCAAGCACTCGGATGTTGCCGTTGCCATTTTGGTAGTCGTTAGTCGTTGGGACTGGCGATGGCATCTGAGCCAATGTCGAAAGATAGGGTGCGCCGCCGGTGGGATTCGCTGTGGCATCTGCAGCAGCACGGGTGGCATCTCCAGAGGCACCAGTAGCATCTGCAGCAGGAGCACCGGTAGGATCTGCAGCAGCAGCGGCGGTAGCATCTGCACCAGAGCCAGTAGCATGTGCAGCAGCACCGGTTGCATCAGCAGCAACACCAGTAGCATCAGCAGCAGCACCGGTTGCGAATACAGCAGAGCCGGTAGCATCTGCAGCAGCAGCAGCATCGGCACCAACACCAGTGGCATCACCACCGGCGCCAGGAAGAATCGCGACATCAATGTTCGCGTCAGTGGCATAGTGCGCGTCGGTGGCATAGCTCGCGTCGGTGGCGTAGTTCGTCACGGTCGCCCAGTTCGTTATGGTCGTGTAGAATGTCTGCCCACCCCGAGGGTATGTCAGGGTTGCAGTCACAGGCTCGTCGCCGCAAGTTGTGCAGGTTTCGACACCAGATGTAAATCCGTAGGGAATATCGGTGGAGCTTCCGCTGTCGACTGTCGTGCTCATGCCATGGAAGACCTCCTTGACGGTATAGGGCATCCGCACAACGCCGGTGGATACAAAGACTTCGTATGTCACTGTAACCCACTTGGTAAAGACGCAGCTGGTACAGCCGCAGTCCTTGCACTCGGGCACGTCGATGGTGTAGGCGCCATCGGATCCCTGGGTGGGCTCTGGAGGACCAAAGTTTGCGGGTGTGGTGCTGAAACACTGTGTCACCGTGCTGGTGGCGTAGGTGTATCGCTGGGCCGCGACGACAAGCGCCGAAGGAAGAACTGCAAGGACGATGGCGGTCTTCATGCTGGCGTGTGGGTGAGTTGAGGATATGAAGCAGAAAGGGAGGGTGAACTGAGACAGGATTCAGAGCTCATTATCTAGTTCCTGGACGAGACACAGACCAACAACACCACGGCTTTCCCACGACAACTCTAGATTCTAGGGCGCCATCAGATCGGATTTGTCACTTCATCGGGCCAATAGGCCCATCACCAAGCAATCCCAGCTGCCAAAGGGATCCCCGAAACGGGCCGCTGCCGCAAAAGTGCGAGCTTGACATGTCGCTCTAGCCCGTCTCCTAGATCTGGAACGCGGTCACCCCTAAGCCGACGGACCGGACCTAGTCCAGCAGGTATACAGACAAGTCGGTTGGGACCGAGGCTGAACCTTAAGTGAGCGTCCAGGACAAATTCCCTGTCTCGTACCTGCTGGAATGCCAGCGAGCCTCATGGTCTCACTGCTACCAGTTAGACCCGGCTGTCTCCTGGGACTAGTCCTGCGCTTCACTACTCTGACGCGAGACACACTGTCTTAGATCATCACCACGACGCGTTTGGGCTTGGAGGCGTCGATCTGGACCTGCATTTGTTGCCCTGGGCTTGCGGTGCAGCCCCAGGACTCTGGTTGAGAGGCGAAATGCCAGGTCCCGTCCCAGATTGCCTTTCAAAGTCTCTGTTCACGGATCTCGTTCGAGAACTGTGTAAAGTTGTGGCAAACGAACTTATACCGACTTACGCTTCAGCAGCCGTCCAATGCACCCTGATGAAAGCAGACAGTCATGCGGGACAGGGAGTTAAGCCATCTCACAAGGACTTCTCTGGATTAGTTATCCTGGTCATGGTACCTTGTTTCGTCTACGCTATGCCAAGCGGCACCTAAGCGTGCGACACTCTTCAACGCAAGTGGTAATTGTTTACAAGCCACCCGTGAGACGCGACGGAAGGACAACCATCCGTGGAGCACTCCCAGGTCGACGACGCTCCCATAAGCGACTCGGAGCATCCATATTGCTTAAGTCATCCCCTGTGGCTGGGAAGATTCACTTGGCTGAAGACTTGATGTGACCTATGCGAACCTTATATCAGAAGGCTGGACTCGGATTCGCTCGCTACTGCCCAAGAGCGACGTGGCTTGGTTTAGCTTATGAGGCTTTTCAGATCATCGCCAACCCCGGACAGCAAGATCCAGTGTATTGATCCAGTGTCTTGATCCAGCGTCTTGTGAAGTCCATTACGGTGGCTATGGAGGACCGTATCTTGGCGTCGCGATCGGCGAACCACAAACGTACGCCTCATGATATCAGCGAGACTCACGAACCTATCATGACATTTGTTCGAGAGCTCCGGCATCATCATTTCAAGCTTTCGACTTTCTTATACCTTCAACCTGCGAACAGCCATCGGAGAACTCGAACGCATCTTCATCACGAAGGCTCGACTTCGGTGGCTAGGATCGAAAGAGAAGGATGCTGCATCTTTCGTGTTGCCAGGCTGGCCGTTTGTGAATCATTACGGCAGGGCGCCAGCTAAGTGATCGATAGTAAGCGTCAAAGCCAAGGTTGGTACGTAAAACACAATAGCAGTGAAGAACGGCTACCCTGCTTCGGTTCAGTTCTCACTGCTCCTAATAAAGGGTAGCTTCATGGCTTGTCGTTGGTTTGACTTCTATCCCCAAGCCGAACCACGCGGAGACGTACAACAAAAAGGTTAGCCCTCACAGCCGAGAGATATTCATTAAGCTAGCTCGCCTCTCCAACTGCTTCCATTTATCAAAGGCAGCGTGCCAGCCTATAGGCGCCTTGAGTTCCCTGATAAGGAGCGGTGCCGCTGCGAGTTACATTCATGAGCGTTGAGGTCCAGAGGGGGCGCGTGTTAGTGGTTACCCAACAGCTTCAAAGCAGGAGGCGACAAAAATTGAAGTCGACCGGCTTGCTTTTGCAAAGCCATTCTCGAAATCGCTTGAATAGCTGCCTTCGTCAAAGATGACGTCCCGACTCATCGTCTTCAAGAGGGACAGCTCTTGGTGGCTTACAGACTAGCTCCCTCCTTGACTGGGCACCTGGGCCACTCCGATCCGTATGTCTTAGACCTAAGTCTAGACCTAGATGAAGAACCTCCAAAACCCTTCCATGGATATTCTTTCTGGATCCGTCGTCTCTGTTTGGGCTCGGCGTTACCTACTTTTCAACGCTTAAGACGACACCAGCTCCAATAACTCTATTGAAACCATCGTCCATAGCCTCCTCGACGCCTTCTCGATAGCCTCTTCCACAAGATGGTCAATAGCCCTCCCCCGTTCTACAGCCTCATCCGCCACGTCCAAACTCAACGCTCTGTTCTTGCCCGCGAGACCGAAAGTCCAGACCGCGAGCTCGGGGTCCCCGTCTGCCGCAAGCGCATGCTCCTCCAAAGTCGCCCCGCGCCTCCTGGATCGTCAGGTTTTGACGTGCTGCGACCGCCATGGGCGCGCAGTCCGTGGAGATCCTTAAAAGCCATGACGGTGTTGTCGACTGCGTTCCTGTGGCCTCGCTGCGGCCGAGGACCCAGCATCGTGGTCGCCCCCCTTGGCTACCTGCTGGGCGCCATTGTGGAATGGAAGCCCGGTGGTTTGTCGAACCAAGTCGTCTTGTGAGAGGATGCAGCTGTTTCTAATGCACACTATGCTACATGTGAGTAGGTCATTGAGCAATCGGTTTCATGGATCGTCAGGGGCTTACCGTCTGGGGAACGGACTGCTTGAAAGTCCGTGAAAGGTCGTCTGTCGCCCGTGCTTCAGGAGCTACTTCGTATTTGTGAGTTTTTCATTTGACATCTTCCTTAGCTGATTATTATGAGATTTTTGAGAGGAGTGTCCCTCGAACAACCCTCGGGCACGTCGCCGAAGACCTGCAAAGAAACCACGTGCTTAACTTTCCGTTGCAGCTATCACGACATAGGTCGACGCTGTTGCCCTCCTCCCGTTGCTGAGTACGAATTACACTTTTCTAGACAGTCTCGTGTGCATTAACTGATAGAATCGTCATTTTTTGTATGTGACATACTACTACTTATCAGTTGACTCTGTAGGATATAAACGACCCCTTCAGTCATCCCAAATCAGGGGCTTCAATAGCCCATCACCATCATATCGACAGATCCCCGAAGCCCATTCAGCGAAGCCCCTTTCACGATCCCAGAATCTTCTCCAGATACCTCAACCAATTCTCCCCTAGCACATTCCGAATCTTGCTCTCACTCCATCCCTTCCTCGCCATCGCCACCGCCAACTGCGCCCTATCCTCCAACGCCCCCAACGGCTTAACCACCTTCTGGCTCCCCCACGGCGTCAGCAGTCGACCATACCCCTTATCCTTGTTACACCACTCCAAGAACTCGCTCGGCCGCGCGTGGCCCTCGCTCGCGTCAGACCCAATCCCTACCAGGTCCTCGCCGATGAGCCCGATCATGTAGTCCACCGCATCGACATAGTCGTCAATCGTGCTCTCGTTTCCCTTCTCCATGTGCGGCCCAAACTGGCTCAGCCCCACGAACCCGCCCTTGGATCCGAGCAGCTTGATCAGCCGGTCGTCCTTGTTGCGCGGATGCTCCTTCAGCCCGCTCGGTAAGACGTGCGAGAAGCACGGCGGCTTGCCCGCGGGCGCATAGTTGATGGCGTCCTCGGTCGTCTGCGGGCCAACGTGACTCAAGTCACACACGATCCCCAGACGCGCCATCTCATCAACGACGTCACGCCCGAAGCCCGTGAGCCCCGAGTCGCGCGGCTCCGTGTACCCAGCGCCGCTGTAATTCTGCGTGTTATACGTGAGCTGCATCTTGCGCACACCAAGATCACGAAACACGCGTAGATAGGCCAGCTGGTCCTCGATGCCCGCCGTGTTCTGCCAACTCAACAGCACGGCCGTCTTGCCCGCGGCCTTTGCGGCGCGGATGTCGGCCACCGAGTGCGCTTGCACAATGAGGTCGGCGTGCTCTTCGAACCATGTCTTCCACTGCACCACGTTGGCGAGGCTGCCGCGGAGACCCTCCCAGAGACCGCATGTGCAGGAGACGCCCGTGATGCCGCCCTTGTGCCAGGCTTCGAAGATGGACCGTGACCAGTTGCAGATGTTGAGGCCGTCGAAGTGGATGGAGGTGCGGTAGATCTCCAGGGCTTCCACTTCGGTAGGCATCCTGGACTTGTGTCGTGTATTGCGTTGATATGTGAAGTGTTGATGAGTGATGTCTTAATGAGTCTGCGTAAGGTTTTGGAGTAGAACCATGTATGGAGCTCAGTCGATAATCCTCTCGATGACAACACTTCAAGTCATTTCAACAAATCTTGTAAGATTTACACACCTCGGCACTCACTTTGGAATTATATCATCCTCGTCCTATCTCAAGCGGCCTGCCCCGACAAGTTCGCCTCGATAACACGACGGCTTCAAGCTAAGTCGGACTAATCCCGACAGTTTACTCCCCCTTTGGCACTATTCGTCGGATCAACCCCGACACGTTTTCACTATCAGTGACATAGCCAGTGCTATACCACTCCCTTTCTCCAGTGTAGTCAAGTCGCAATCGCTAGGATCGATTGCGATTCCCAGTCTAAAGCGGACGTTTCGCGACGACCCTTTTTTTGACTCGCCGCGGCAACGGTCCCTATAATTGATCGGGATGGCCTCAACCAGTTCAACGGTTCGATGCTGGCTATGCTCCCTGGCTTTCACTTTCCACTTCTCTTCCTCACCTTGGCCGTGCCGCGCTACTCGTGAGATCTGCGACAATGGATGATACCAAGACAGATCAAGTCCTAGGCCCCAAAGACGATGCCTTCGTTGAGTCTACTTCGCAAGATGACCCCCCGAGGCGTCAACCGCTTCGAAGGAGGGTTCTGGCGGTGATATGGGATTCGTTGGATAAAACTCCCGAGGAACGCAAGTTCGTGGCCAAGATTGACTGGTGGATCTTGAGCTATTGCTGCGTTGCGTACTTTGTCAAGTATCTCGATCAAACAAACGTCAGTCACCACACTCTTCTCACTCATCATTAACTATCGACTAACACCACGACAGGTCAGCAATGCATACGTCTCAGGGATGAAGGAGGATCTTCACATGACCGGAAACGACCTCAACTATCTCACCACGTACTGGAACATCGGCTACATCCTCGGCCAGCTCCCCTCCCAGTTCATCCTTACCAAAGTGCGCCCGTCGATATGGCTTCCCACGGCAGAACTCGCATGGGGCTTCATCGTCATGGGCATGGCGGGCGTCAAGAGTACGAAGGCGCTGTGCGCGCTGCGCTTCGTTAGCGGGCTTCTCGAGGCCTCGGCTTATCCTGGCATCATGACGTTGCTGGGGAACTGGTATACGCCCATGGAGCTGGGTAAGAGGGCGTGCATCTTCCAAGCGTCTTCGAGTGCGGCTCAGCTGTATTCGGGGTAAGACTTCCTCGGTTGTGTATATCTAGATAATGGTCTTGGCTAACCTAGTGAAGATATCTTCAGGCCGCCCTCTACGCCGGCATGGATGGACGAAGCGGCCTACGAGCTTGGCGTTGGCTCTTCATCTTTGATGGTACGTACCACCCCCTGAATACTCCCATCCCAAAACCCTAAGGTCACGCTCATACGTCTCTCGCAGGAATCATCGGCATCCCCATCGCCCTCTACGGCTACTGGGCCATCCCCGACGCGCCCACCTCCTCCCGCGCACGCTGGCTCAAGCCTCGCGACCGCGAAATCGCCATCTCACGCATGGAACGCGTCGGCCGTGCACCGATGAAGAAGCTCACATGGCCCATCATCCGACGCATCCTCACCACATGGCCCATCTACCTCTTCAGCTCCATCTTTATCGCTCACGTGCTCGGCATCCGCATCTACTCCTACTTCAACCTCTGGCTCAAGTCGACGAAGCGCTGGTCGACGGAGGAGGTCAACATCATCCCCAGCGCGGGCTACGGGCTGCAGATCGTCTTCACGCTCACGTACGCATGGACGTCGGACGCGATCCAGATGCGATGGCCGCTCGTCATCGCGGCGTGCTGCGTGGCTATGATCGGCACCATCATCCTGTCCGTGTGGCCCGAGGACAACATCGCCGCCATGATGGCCGGCTGGCTGCTGACGTTCTGCGAGACGGCGCCGGCGCCCTCATCATCACCTGGATCAACGAGATTCTCAGCTTCTCGGCCGAGCAGCGCGCCATCGTGATAGGGGTTGTGGAGACGGCGGCGTTTACTTTCCAGGCTTGGGTGCCGCTGCTGATATATAAGACGGGGGACGCGCCGCATTTCCCCATTGGTTATGAGATGGCGACCATGTTCTTTGGTATTGAGATTGTGTTGACGCTGGTTATCTTGTACTGCTCTAAGAGGTGGCCGGTTAATTGATAGGGGTGTTGAAGATATGGGCTGGTCTAGGGTAGTGATTTTATTTATTTAGATATCACATTGAAGCAAGTTTAGGAAGATAAAGAGTAAAGAGATTCTAGTATTTCTGTCATGTTTTACTAATCAGTATACAACTTATGTTCTCTTCTGGTGGTGCACGCAAGGCCTTTTGTACAAATTCGTCGTTGTGGGTAGTCGTGGTCGAAAGCACATTTTCTCGGAATTCGTACATGAAGACTTCACCCCTTGATGCTGAAAATGTATTGCCTAAGTTTTAGTGTCACACCACGTACCTATAGTTGATTAAGCACGGCAAATATCTCCATAAGGTACTTTCTACACAGTAGTTACTTTACTAGACACCATCCTTTGAAGAACAGCTCCTACGAAGATAGGTGCTGAAGTCTCATAAAGGCCTCCGATGTCTATACCGTCTGCTGTCTACCAAAACCCCTGCTGCATTCCCAGCGACTACCCAAATCATTTTCCAAGAACCTATACTCCCATATCCCTCGGGGCTGTATTACCACTTTCGCCATTATACAAGAAACCTCTGTAAGAATTCTACTGCGGTTTCGGCTTTTCTGAGGTCTCGCCCCATATCATCCCCCTTATCCAGCACACGGCCCTCAAACCACCAGACTTCGCTCATGAGCTGACGCATCAATTGCTTCATATCCGAGTTCTCCAAACACACACACATCGTCCACATCTCCGTGCCCAAACCACGGCCCATCCGCGGCAGGAGAATCATCCGGCCCTCTTCCATGTCATCCACACAAGGGAAGAAGTACGGCCGCTTGCCAGTCGCATAGGGGATCTCAACCGCGCAGTCGTCACCCCAGCTCGACCAGTCTTCGAAGCTAAGACTTTGAGAACCGCGCTGCATGGCTCTCTCGTACGCGTCGTGCTCTTCGGCCCTGCTGACTTGTGTCTTGAGCGTGCCGAGGCATCGCACGTAATCCTTGGTGACGTCCCCAAGGGCCTCCCGAAAGGTGCTGACTGCGTTGGCGTACACCGGTGCTTCCACCATCTCAGTAAGAGCAACACCTTGCCCAGGGTCATTTCCCAACCCGAGCAGGCTCGTGCCGCTGCAGGTTGCCACCGTTGTCACGCTCGTGTTGCCAAAGTAGCAATTTTCGAGAGGTGGCTTGTTGATTTGTCGGACACCGCAAACATTAACGTTGAGCCGGGCTGCCTCATTCTCTATGAATCGCTTGTTTTGCCATCTGGCCCGCATGATGTTGATCCAGAAGAGGGCGAGGACGCAGTCCTCGTTGAGGGAAAGCCTCGCGGGATCGTCCACCGGCGTCACCATCATGACACAGTCGTGTATCTCCCGGATCTGATTTGCCTTGATCGAAAAGTTGCAGCACTTGAGCTCGTTGCGAGGCCTTGGAGGTAGAATAGGGGCGTTACTTGTGTTGTAAAATTCGAAGTCTTCTAGTTTTACGTCTTTCTTGGTGTCCTTCGGACGGGGACGAGTGTTCACTAGTTTTCTGTTTAGTCGACATACTGATAGACGATCCGAGAACAGCGCCAGACCTTGGGATATTGGCTGGGAAGAAATGCTCATCGAGTTTCTCGAGAACTCGTGGAAGAAGTTGCCAATAAACCCCGTGTCGAAAATGATCTCGCTGAAGCAAAATCCCAAAGAAACACAACCCTCCAAGAAGCACACCTTCAGCCCCACAGGAGCAAAGCTTTGCCCCTCGGCAATCTCTCTCTCCCACCGGAAACGAGATTTGTCGAGGTTCGATATTTCGAACTCGAACATATTCAGCGGAGGAGCGGTAGGCGGGTCTTGAGGCGGCCAGGTTTCTATCAAGCAAGGAAACTCCCGAGAAGGAATAGGCCAAACCAATTCCAGCTTGGTAGGGTCGTTGGCCAAGGGGCGAAAAAATTCCTTCGAGAAAAGGCCAGTGGGAGATGGTCTTGTAAAAGGCGTCTCCCACGGCTTTGCTAACTTCCTTGCATTGCATCAGGAGCATGTAGTCCTTTCTGGCCCAAGGTAATATCATAGAGACACGGATGTAGCGCCGCGGGGCACTTTGCTCCAAGGGATGCAGGTTGAGGGTATTTTGTATAGGCACTTCGGTGGAAGTTGCTGGAGTGTCCAAGTTCGCTTCGCTGCCGTTGCTGCTGTGCTGCTCATCTGGCTGAGGAACTTCTGCTGTGGACACTTTAGATTGCAGGCTTTGTTCCTGGGGAATATCCTCTTTGTCGGGGTTTGGGTCCATTAAAGGCGGGTTTCCGGGTTCATTGTTTTTCATGTCGTCGTCGTTGTCGTTGTCGTTGGCACCGCCTGGAGCGGCGTCCAGAAGTCTACTAAGGCATCCGTAGTTACCCATTGTGCTGGTGCAGTCCAGTGATAATGTACTCAAGAGAATAGGTGTGAGATAAGAAGTTAGATTTATTTCATCACTTAACGGTGGTTTGCTGTTGTTATTGTTGCTGCTGTTGTTGACTGAACCTGGATATAGGCGATGAGGCCTGAATATACGTTCCGGGCGAGTGCAACCTTCAAGCTATTCTATGGCTGCACGAAGGGAGTCGCGATACACAATCTTCAAGATCGCATCAGACGAGTGCCACGAGGTAGAAGGTTGAATCCTCATAAAGATAAGAGCAACCAGCGGGGCCGTGGCTCATCCTGGGCATCTCCGTCCCATGATGCAATTGCTGAAGTCTATCGCCAACTCTAACTCTTTACTTATACCTCTCCCGACCCCCTTTTCAAGCTATCGATCGTAGCGCCATCCTGACCGGGATTTTGTTTTCGTACCCTCAACGTCTTTCGAGCGTCGAATGAAGAGTGTGCTGCCTCATCAGCGAAATGGATATGAGCGACAGAAGTGATATGCCCAGCAAGGTCAGCCAGACACTCCGGAACGCCTCCATGAATGAGGATATGACACCGTCGTGCCAGCCCTCCGGGAGGTGTTTGAGTTGGTTGAGATCATTTCGAATGCGACGAATCTCCTCTGCAGCATCCGGCTCATTCCCAAAGCGTTCCCACAACTGAGCCTTGAGGACGTTCTGGTACACGGCGGACCCAATGGTGACTCCAACAGTGCCGCCTAGACTTCTCGCAAGATCTATGATATTGTCAGAAAGGGGCTCGACCAACAAGGAATATTGACTTACAAGTAGCGGAGGTGATTACAGCTTGCTGCGAGTGATCCACGGCAGCAATGCAGGCCAACAACGTGGTTGTGAGCATAGCCCCGTAGCCAGCTCCGACAAAGAAAAAGGCCACAGCAGTAAGCCAGAATGGACTATGCTGATCTTGGATGGTAAAGAGAACGACGCCCAAGACTAGCACCGACATACTGGAAATTCCTAGTTTCACATATCTCCCCGTCTTCTTCATGATAAAGCCAGCACCGACGGACCCAATAGATACCCCAACCGGCGAAGGCAAGATCTGGAGGCCTGCCTGCGTAGCACTGCTACCAAGCACCTGGAGGTACAGCGGCACATAGAAGATGCCTGCCATGACGACCATAGTACACAGGAGGTTGCAGAGGCAAGCAGTGAGAACGGTGCGATCGAGGAGGAGTTTGACCGGAATGATGGGCTGTGGGACCCTGCTCTCCCATATCAAAAAGCCGACGAAAGTGATGACAGCCAGAGGAAGAGTCGTCAATGGTAGCGGGTGCGTCCACGGAACCACATTTCCACCGGAATTGAGCCCCAACAACAACAGCACGAGGAACGACGAAGTCAGAAAGACACCAACAAAATCAATGCGTGCGAGATAAGACTTGTCCGAGATCTTCGGCGGGACCTTGACGAGAAATGCAACGGCAACGGCGGACACGAGAACCGGAGGGACCTGCACCAAAAAGGCCAGTCTCCAACCCCACACGGTGTGGTCGTTCATGAGGCCACCAAAGATACCACCGAGCATAGCTCCAGAGCCATAGCAGATATTGCCAATGCCTTGCGCAACGCCTCTCTGGCGGAGGGGAATCAGATCCGAGCCGAGGAACGTGGAGATGCTCATCAATCCCCCGCCGCCAATTCCTGCGATGACACGCCCGAGGATCATGACGTTCTGGTCCTTGGCCAGACCGCAGATGAGGTTTCCTGCAGCAAAGAAGATGTTGCTAAAGACCAGCCCCGGTCCCCGACCGAAGATGTCCGTCAGCCGGCCTGAGATGGGCTGGCACGCGGCATTGGAGATGAGATAGGCCGTGGCCAGCCATGAGAGGAGACTGAGGGAGTGAAACTCGCTAGAGATGGGCGCTGAGAGCGTCGCGATGATGGTCGAGTCGATGGCGCCGAGGAAGACGCCAAACCACGCCGTGCCCATGATGAGCGCGAGCTTCGTGAAGGAGACTTCCTCGGCGAGCACTGTCGTTTCTCCATCGTGGAATGGCTCAGCTCCGTTGGGGAGAGGCGGTTCATCTTGCTCCTCTGACGTCTTGAGCAAGGGCGTGCGCTCGGTGTTTTCCACAGGAAGGATAAGCTGCTCTTCGTCGTGGCGCGGTGAGCTTCCGCTTGCAGTCGCGGTTCCGTTTCCAGCCATTATCGATAATCAATGCATGGGATTGGTTAAAGATGGTGTAGATGTAAATCTTGGAATATCATATGTAAGTTGATCGGTAAGAGCGGCGCCCTTTAATATGAGGTTCGGTGACATTGTCATGGATTATCGGCTTATCGGCGTCACTGAAGCCGGCGGGTGCTTATATAATAATCAGCCGCCAGCTCGCACTTTCATCAGCGAATGATGCCTTCGATCTCGGATGAAGATGCAAATGGAGAGTTGAATCTATGAATTGAAGGACTCTGGGCGTTTTGTTTCTTTGCATCTTGGTGTTGTACTCCGATCTCACTTCCTCCGTGTCTTGCTGCCGATGCTCAGGCGCAGTCTCCGACCAGGGAGACTTTTTCACGCCTCGGGCCTCGCGCGCGTTCTGACGCCATCACCAACGCGTCTTCGCTTTCAACAGTCTTCCTCCCCGGATCCGTCGACATCGCTTAACAGAGGCCCGTTGAGGCAATACTCAGTCCAAAGATGGACCAATGACACCGAACATTCCGCTTCCAGCTTTCCGGCTGTAGGTGATACAATCTATGCGCTGTCGACTGCACAGGGCCGCGCGGGAATCGCCATTATCCGCATTTCAGGGCCATCGTGTTTAGATGTTGGTACATGCCTGTCCTCAGTAATACTCCTTACTAATACTTCCTTAAGATCTACTCTGCGCTGTGTCCGTCCAAGGCACCGCCAAAACCCAGATACGCAGCCGTCCGGTCCCTATTTGACCCCCAATCACCAGTCGGCGCACCTCGCGTTCTAGACTCGGAAGCTCTAGTACTCTATTTCCCTTGCCCAAAAACGGTAACAGGAGAAGATGTTCTCGAACTCCACGTCCACGGCGGCCCGGCGACAGTCAAGGCCGTCCTCGCCGCCATCCCGCAGTGTCCCTCGCCCCAGCGCATTCGCTACGCCGAGCCCGGCGAGTTTACCAAGCGCGCCTTCATCAACAACCGTCTCGATCTCGCGCAGATCGAGTCCCTAAGCGACACCCTCGCCGCCGAGACGGAGCAGCAGCGCCGCGCCGCCGTACGAGGCAACTCGGGTGCCCTTGGGCGTGCCTACGAAGCCTGGAGACAGCAGCTCCTCCTGGCCCGCGGAGAGATTGAGGCGTTGATCGACTTTTCCGAGGACCAGCACTTTGACGAGCCTCAGTCGGAGCTGCTCAGCAATGTGACGGAGCAGGTTGCGCGGATGCTGCACAGCATCGAGCTGCACGAGAAGGGCAGCCAACGGAGCGAGCTTCTGCGAAATGGCATCCGCATTGCCCTTCTTGGACCGCCCAACGTCGGGAAGAGCTCGCTCATGAATCTCATAGTCGGGAGAGAGGCGTCCATCGTGTCCGGGGAGGCTGGCACAACACGAGACATTGTGGAGGCTAGCCTGGACATGCGTGGCTACCTTTGCTCGTTTGCAGACACAGCCGGCTTCCGATCGACAGATCCCGCCAAGATCACGGGGGCGGTCAACCTCCCCATGCGGCGCCGTTGAAGAGGAGGGCATCCGCCGGGCGAAGAAGAAGGCGATGGATTCGGACGTGGTCGTCGTGCTGACCTCGGTGGAGGACGGCCCCCAGGGTGTGTACATCCAGTACGACGACGAGACGCTCGAATTAGCCGCTCGCGCGCCGTCGTGTCTCGTCGTGATCAACAAGCAGGACGCGGTGGGCGCCGCCGACTTCGCCACGCTGTTTGGCGATTTTGGCCGCACGCTGCGAGAAAAGGACCCCAAACTCTGCGTGGCGGAGCCCATAGCCATCTCGTGTCGAGCGGCACATACGGCGCACTCGGACGAGAAGGATCCGGGTAGCATCCAAATCGTCATTGACAGCCTCGTCGACTCGTTTGGAAACATGACGTCGATGCCGGCAGATCTTCAGGACCTGCTGGGCGTCACGGAGCGACAGCGCCAGCTACTCGTCAAGTGCCGCCTCCACCTTGAGGACTTCATGGCGGAAGCGCAGCCCGAGGACGAGGGACTCGATGCTGATACCGTGCTGGCGGCAGAGTATTTGCGATACGCGGCGGATTGTCTGGCGCGGATTACGGGCCGCGGAGAGGCGGGCGACGTGGAGGATGTGCTAGGCGTCATATTCGAGAAGTAAGTTGGCCCGGCCGCATACCCATGCCAATGCCCATGTCCATGTTCAACTCTATATCCTTGTGCGGATCGCTGACAAGAGTGATAGATTCTGTGTGGGGAAGTGAGGTAGATTGTAATCTATTGTGAAGAGTAAAGCGGATGTTGCAATTCTAATGTCTAGTTCTAAGTCTGTCTAAAAGCAGTTCTATATCCCGAAAACGCCGCCCAATGCTGGAGATGAGAAAGGGAACCAAGTGTGTTGTTTGAAGAGCGAGTGGTCCACCGCCAGGGTTTCCGACCGCGATGAAAGAGAATCGAAGATGAGTGTGAAAAATGATGTCGCTGATGCTGTGTAAAGTCGCTGATGCTGTTTCGATGCTTTTCCTTTTGCCGTCCTTCCCATGCTGTTGTGGCAGTCAATGCCACTCTATATTCCCCATGTTTCAACTCCAATCAATGCTTCCCATGCTATGCTAATGCGAGATCCAAATCAGATCGCATGTCAACCCGTCATGTGTAATAACGCCGCCCAATGCTCGCTCGATGCTAGAAATGCAACATCTGCGCCGCCCAATGCTGTTGAAAGGAAGAAAAAACGCCGCCCAATGCAATCGGATCTTCAAGCATGCTTTATTGCTCATCGTCGTCGTCGCCAGTCTTGTTGTAACCGGAGCGGCCCTTGTTGCCCTTGGTGTCGTCGTCGTCGCCGTCCTTGTTGTAGCCGGAGCGGCCAAAGTTCATGTCTGGGCCGTTGTAGCCGCTGCGGCCCTTGTTGCCCTTGGTGTCGTCGTCGCCGTCTTTGTTGTAGCCGCTGCGGCCGAAGGAGACGGTGGCGGGGGTGAAGGTGAGGGTGAAGGCGGCCATTGTGAAGGTGGTGTTGGTGGTGGTCGTGATGGTGTTTGGAGGAATGGTGGAGAGGAGGTGAGGTTCAAAGTGATGGGTGATGGTGGCTTTGAGTGTTGTTATAGTTGGAATGGTAGTTTTGAGTTATGGTTGAGGGTGGTTGTTGTGAGTGGTGACTGGAAATAGTTGTGTGACAGTCGTGATGGTGTATAAGTGGTAGTACTAATAGAACCGTCGAGGTATAGAAGCGGAAGCGAAGTCTTTAGTGTAGTAGTGGAAACTGTTGCTAGTGATGGTGATGGTTCAGATCTGAATCTCTCATGGTCTCGGGCCCAGGAGTATCCTTATATAGAATGGGCATCCCATAGATGTACGGTAGTTGATCGTCACCCCCTGACGTTTCCATAGATCTCCATCCACCACGGTTTTTGGCGACACCACCACCCTCCCTCCATGGATGGATGTCAAATCACCCAGCAATAGCAACCAGCACGCACCGCAGCACCGCCAATCCGGATGCCAGACACGCCCTTTGGCGGCCACCAGGCACTGCGCCTGCTACGCCAGCGCCATTTCGCCGAGCAGGCAGGGATACGGAGGGTCGTAGGGCTGAGGCGCCACACGGGGGCAGTCAGCGTGCTCATGGCTCATGCTCATGCTCATGCCATGGTCGCCGCGCCGAGCGTTTGCTGACAGCAGCCGGTAGTGCAGAGTACAAAGTACAAGGTACTTACTGTACGAAGTGCTACCGGGCGACGACGGTAGCCTTGTGGAGCATCATCAGCCACAGCCTCTCTAACTCCCTCCTCCCCTGCCACACACATTGACACACTAGACTAGTCATTACGGCAGAGAGAATGGTCGGCGGTTTTGCGGCGGTGGGGGCAGCAGAGGGAGGGACAGACCCTGCAAGGTACGAGAGTTGGAGAGGTACGATGAGAGATGGGATGCACGGATGGGCTTTAGGGTCCCGGAGCGCTGGGACGGTCTGTTTTCGCACGTCCATATCCATGGATAGTAAATACTAGTAGTACTCAGTAACTACTATTGTAAGGAGGAGGTCGTGGGGGGTTGAAAGGGATCGACGCCATGGCCCCCCATTCTTAAAATCAATACTAATCAACCGCTTTGTACGAAGTACACGTTATGTGGATGACCAAACACATGGGATCGTATACTACTCACATGTAGTAGTTGTGGAGGGTGGTGTTTTGAAATGCGCGCGACTTCAGACCTAGAAAGCGATTTGACATGATTTGATATCCGCGAAATGCATCCATTCGATTCGATTCTGCTTAGCGATGGCTTCAAGGCTTCCAACATCCCGCGTCGTCGGAACTCAATGCGACTCTACTGCAACCATCACAGCAGCTAACAAACGCATTATTGCCTACAACGGTAATATTCAGTCATTTGCCCTATTACTCATACTGCCACATTCTCTCCGATGATCCGTCAAACATGAAACTCTGGTACGCGGTGCAAAATACGGAGACTACTGCATCGGTCAAAGCCGCGATCTCCACCTGACTCACCTCACCCGTCCATCCCGTCCATCAACCTCGTCGAACCCTTCCGTGGGCCCGTCAGCCGCATCTCCAATGGATTATGACGGCGGCCGTCCGCAACCGCGTTCGCAGTATTGTTCTCGGTTCCCCGAAAGCTTCCTCGAGTAAGCGGCGGCATCATCACATGCAACATGTAACCTCGTCTTCTCTTTTACTCATCGCCGGCGTCCTCGGCGAAGCCCTCGTCAATATCAATCATCATGTCGGTACAGTCGAGGACCAGAACCAGACTCGTTGCTAGGGGCGGCTCTACCGAACCGATTGGCGACTCGTCGTCCATCATTGGCCCGGTACCTTTGTCGCGGCGTCCATGGGTAACCTTAGCACCTTTACTACGTACTAGGTAATTAGCATTGCATCTTTTAGCCCGCCTTCAATCCCGCTCCCCGCAAGGAAATGCAACATGGCGAGAAAACGGCCGAACCAGACCCTCAAAAAAACGGCGCCCCGCCGTTGCCGCCCCCGGGGGAGACTCGCTATTTTGGGGCAGGCTCGCCAGCCGTTTGGCGAGTCACGGACTGTTTAAAGCCTCTCGTTGGTTGAGGCTGGGGAAGTGCTGAAATGAGCGAGGTTGAAAACGAGATAGAGTCAACGTTAAACCCGAGCAGTTACGGATACATACTAAAGGAACGCCTTGTACAAGACCCAATATGCACCATGATGCAAGGCTGCCCTAGGTCATCGCATGGAAGAAGCATGGAAACGGGAGTCATATCCCAAACCTCCCGTCTTGTACAGTGAAACCACCTAGGTACAACGAGACATGGACCCCCTGTAACGAGTCCCCAACTCCCCTGTGGCTCCCCCCGTGGCTTCCCCCTGGTTCCCTTGCAACAGCCACTGAACCCCTTGTGTCCCCTTCTAGAAACAGCCCAGTAAAACCCACCGCCGGATCATCCCCGTCCCGCCGCCACCACTCCTTCCCGCCCCTAAGCGCCATATAAATAGCACCTCCGCGCTCTGAAGCCTCTGATTGGCTCTTACACGCGCGTGTGTGCTGACAGCCCGCAGCCGCAGCACCGCCTTGGTCCCCGACGGTGTTCTCCTCTACCCTCTCACCTTGACAAGTGACAACGGCGTCCTCGCTCTCCACTCGCCGAACACAAGTTCCAGGCACCCCGAGTCAAAGTCAGCCCTGCCAAATCTGGGACATAGATCCGCCCGCGTCAGATTGGTTGCCTCCGACGCAACCTGTTCCCGAGACGCGGACCGCATCAGGCCAACGAGCTGCTGCCTCTACATGAGACAGCCGTTGAGAAGTCGAGATCGGGGATCGGGGATCGGGGGGGGACCAAGCCCGTGGGTCGCCCGATGGCACGCCGTCGCCGCCCGCCCGTTGGCCGGAACCGGTGGCTCATGCGCGAGCGGGAGGATTTGCATTTGGGGGGTGTCCATGTGTGGCATCGCGTAATTGTTCGTCGTGCGTTTGTATGGGACATGTGGCTTGCCGTGGGAGCTTGTGCGGCTTCTTCGGGAGCAAATTGCTGTCCTGATTCCAATTGCGATTCGGCATCGCTGTCTCTCTCGTACCTGGAGACACGATCCGAGTCGAGGCAACGTTGTCTTTGCTATCGCTCCCGTGTTGTCTGCGCTACTAATTGAGACAGCAACGCCTTTTTACTGCTAATTACTGTAGTCCAGGTACTCGACGTATACCAAGCCAGAGATCGCCATTGCAACACGCGGTGATCGGCAACGCCATCATCCCCAGCCAAATTCACGAGAATGTCCAGAATAGCTCACCTTTACGAGGAAAGCGAGGTTTTCCGAGTCCCGTACAACTTCACCCATCCGCCAAGCCTAGGAATGCTCTGGTTCGTGTTTTCTTTCCTTTTCACAAAGCAACAACCCACAACTCGCACTCGTACCTCGCCAAGCACAGGCTTGATCGCCATCGTCATTGTCATCGCTACATATGTACCATCTAGGCAGCATCGTCCGCTCGCATCCAAAAGGCCCTCATGTGAACCATCATGACGCACCCTTCGTCATTCGTCACCTACTGAGCCTCGCCCTGCCTCAGCACGTGCCCCTTCCTTACACCACGTTCGTCATTCGTCGCAAAGGTAACTATCTCGGCCGTTTCCATCATCGCATAGGAAACTCAAATCGTACATCGCCCGGTGTGCCACGGACTCTTGGCCCCCACATGTACAACCTCCCTCTCAGCCCTATCAAAGGTTACACCGGTCCTCGTACTGCGATCCGGTACCGCAGCGCAGAGCCTACGAAACAACACGTCGTGATTCGGCGAATAACTCTCGAACTGCGTGTCTCAACCGTGGTAGAGACGCTTGGCAAGCGGCCACCATTTAGAAGCAGTAATGCACTGGGCGTACTCCGCCAACGACTACGTCAGCCACGAGTTACCACAATAGGAGAAATTGCCGCTTCAACAGCAACACCTAAGCCAGCTCCATGGAGAGGCCGTCTCCCCAAGTTATCTCAGCCGGGGAAAACTGCCTCGAACACAAAGTCAACGGGCCGATTCAATCGCGGTCATCTTCATAATCTCACGCCCAAGATCTACACAGGCGCATATCGTTTACTCATTATTTTCTCTCTGCCTGCTTCACCATCACAGCTCATCCCGCGACGACCTCGCATCCGCCTCGTCTGTCGGATCCTCCATAGCCATCACCTTGACCACCAGGCTCGTCCATCCGGTGAAATGCTGCGTGCGCTGCCCGGCGCCCGTTTCCGGGTTGTACTGCTCCCACGCGAAGCCCGTCTCCTCCCAGCTTCTGTACACCGTGTTGACGATGTTGGTGCGCAACCGCGAGAAGAGATCCTGCGCCTTGGCTTTGAAGGGGCCGTCCTGTGTGGCGATGTTCTAAACGCGGCGTGAGTGGTTAGTGCTGCTCTGCTCGTCTTAAGTTTGATAAATTCTCTCGGGTCAGACTTACTCGTAGTTGCGATAGCGCTAGGTAGTTGACGGGCATCCATATAGGGCTGCGCCAGTAGTTCTCGTTGGTGCCGTAGAACTCGTCCTGCACGCTCAGACTGCGTAGTCCGTACGGGCTGAAGAGGTGTTGTTCATCACCGATGAGATCCAAGATCTTGCCCAATTTTGGATCGTCCGGCTTCATCAGTCCCACCAAGAATGGGAACAACGAGATATAACCCTTGTGGCAGACGAGCGTGTGCTCCTCAAACTCGTCAATTGTCGCATCGCAGTAACATCCCTCCTTCTCCGACCAATGCAGATCGTTGAGGTTATGTTCAATGGCGTTCAGTGTCTTCTTGTACTCGTCGACGTCTTCCGCCATGCCGAGGGCGTCGGCGATGTTCATCAACGACTTGCTCATCAGTCCAACCCACGACATCAGATCCACGTGCAGCTCGCCTGGGTGCGGCGGCTGCGGCCGGGGATAGTCATCGAGTCCGCTCGTCAAGACGTGCGTCTCCGTGCGGCCTCTCCACCGATATGCCTCCTTGCTTGAGAACGCATCGCGGTCGTAGGACTTGATGTCGCCACGCTGCGTCTTGCGGAACCAATCATACTGCCGACGCAGAAGGGGATATAGCTTCCGGAGATAATCCTCTCCTAACTCGGGGTTGTCGAGATGTGCCGTCTGAAGAGGGTTGCCCTGGGATAATTGCTCCTTGCCGACGACTTGGCTTCCATTCGCTGCGCGAAGACGCTCCATGAACCCCTCGATGACGAGGAACAGAGTAGGCGGGTTGGCGTAGTGAGGATATTGGACCTGGAACTCCTCGGGCACCTTGCTCCGCGCCTCCGGGCCAAGAATCTGCTCTCGCGCAATCCATCCATCCTCATCCATCGTGTTAAACCAGCTCTTGACAATCTCCAGCGTAAGGTCGATATCCCAGTCCGCAATGGGCACGAGGTGAAAGCCCTCATCCCACAAGAACCCCCGCGGGAAGAACGGCCGCGACGGCACACTGGTGAACAGCTCATACGGCCCCTCGTCGTCCTGCTGCTTCCGCGCCCTCGCCTGCGCCGCCTCCTCCCAGAACCCCTCGTTCTCCTCCTCGTACTCGGGCGCGTAAGACCGGTCGATGATCTGGTGGCCGTTGAAGTAGCCCACGCCGCCCAGGAGGTTGGAAAACATGCTCTTTCCGAACCGCTTGTACTTCTCCGCCGTGAATGGCTCCTTGAAGTCGAAAACCGCCTTGAAGCGCTCCGCAAACGCAGACGACGTCTCCTTGATCTCGCGCGTCACGTCCTCGGAGACGAGTTCCCTGCCCGCCGTCGCCGACGAGAAAATCACGTCGAACTCAAACGACCCTTCAAACGTCTTCTGCACGATCTGCACATTCCCGCTGCCAGGCGCGTGCCCCAGCCGATACACCTGCCATGCAGGCGGCGGATCTTCCATGTTCGCGTGCTCTTGGACGTACTTGACCGCGTCCTGCAGCTGCTTGTACACCACCGGCTTCCCCTGCCAGACCAGCTCGTCGGGGACGCCGGCGCTTGCTACCACCGTCTTGTCGCCGTGCCGATCCTTGAGAAGTTCGCTGCCGCTCGTTGGGTGCTCGCCCGTCCCTTTGGTTACGACGAGGGTGTACTCTCCTAACGACTTGGAGCTGCCCTTGAGCGTCACGTCGTCCTCGAAGCCGAACTTTGTGCCTTCCGTCTCCACAGCCAGCTGGCCCCCGCCCTCCTGCGCAATGTAGTAGTAGACCATGGTTTTCGTATCGTCGGGCGCGTCATCCCGTAGCTCGCCCTTGATTCGCGCAGCCCAGCTGCCACCGTGGGAGCCGCCTGGCACTTTGACGAAGGAAGTGGTGATGTCGATCATGTTGCCCTCGTCGTGGATCGACTGGACCCCACCGTTGCGCGCGTCGTACTCATCCCATCCGTACCCGTGAATATCCTCGCCTTGCTCACAGGTATAGCGGAAGTCTAAGGCCAAGTTAGCTACCGGCGCGTATACCACCACTTAAGCTCTCCGGCAACCTACTCGTCTGGATATCCTGGTACCCGTCGACTCTCCCCCACATCAACCCCGTCCACAGCGACTGCGGGACTCGAGGTCGCACGCCAAAGTACAGATTAGGTTTGTAGGGGCCCCAGAAGAGGCTCTGGTTGTTCAGACGGCTGATCTCGTTGGTCAATACCGTTTCGTCCTCTACAGCGGCGGCGACTCCAACGGCGAGGACCGCGGCCGCGACCCATTGGGTGAGTTTCGCCATGCTCAGATGCGTTCTCGAGGCCAGCGAGAGCGTCGAAAGGCAAAGATGGAATGGATTACAAGAGAGAGTGTCGAACCACGAGCGCGCTCAAGTGTGAACACGTTGATGATAGACCATGAGTACGAGGCTGAGACCCCTAGCTTCGTGATCTAGAGGGGAGAGCTTCGGCCAATGAGTGAGCTGCACCAGCCACATCTACAATCTTCAAGCTCCGCTTTCATACCTCCTCCGCACCGCCACAATCTTCAAGCCCCGCTCAACCGCCACATCCAAGCTTCAGCCTTTCAGCCTGCCCGACTTCACAACTCCAACTTCCCAGTCCACCAACATAAACCTCTCCAGCCACCCACGATGAGCGACGCACGCCGCCCCCGTCGGCCAGACAGCCGTCAGATGTGGGACGATTCCGACCGGCGCGACCGTCGTAGCGGCCCGCGCGACGACCGCAGAGGATATAGGTCACGGTCACGCGAACGACGGGGTCAGAGGGATCATCGCTCGCGGTCGCCAGAGCGCAGATACAGAGACCACGACGCGGGCCGGGGTCGGCAGGGAGATAGGGGTGGAGGAAGGGATAGAGGTCGAGATGGGTCGAGGAATCACGACGAGCGGGAGAGGCGCGATCGGCGACAAGGCGGCGAGGAAGAGGAGCCCGTGCGGCCGCGTCGCGACAACGACGACAGAGACCGAAGAGGTGCGCTTCCCCTTTCCAAACCCTTTGTGTCATCTCTCACAGCCAAAGACAAACCCCGGCGATCCGCTTCTCCCCCCTCAGAAGCGCTCCCCACGCGCAGCAAGCCCGCCTCGCACGCCAAGAAACCCTCGCCCATGGCCATCAACGTGCCCGGCAGCCCAGCCAGCGACGAGGGCGAAGTTCGCGACGACGACGACGAAAACAACAACGATGGAGACAGCGGCGGCGAGATGGAGGTCATTGACGACGATATGGCGGCCATGCAGGCGATGATGGGCTTCGGCAGCTTCGGCAGCACCAAGGGCAAGAAGATTGTGGGGAATAATGTGGGCGCGGTGCAGAAGGAGAAGACGACGGAGTATCGCCAGTACATGAACCGACAGGGCGGGTTCAACCGGCCGCTGAGTCCGGGGCGGTAAAGGGGAGCTTGGAGGGAGTGTGGCGTGTGTGAAGTTTGATGATATCCATGGAACAAAAAGGGGAACGTAAATGTTCCACCAGGACGGGCGTTTTTGGAAGCGGGATTCACTTTGCGAACTAAAATATTGAAAGAATATTTTCACTTGCATTCGACGGCGGCAAGCTTGTGTGCGTGTATACTGATGCATTTGAGTAAGATATAAGCTATGAGCTCCCCATACGCAAGGATGATTACCGACCGCGCCCAGCGACTTTAATTCGTGTCAAGATTTCCTCCGCTGCTCTCCATCCCCCCTTGTCACTAACGGGCTCCTCGCCCGCTGTATGTGCTAATATAGACATTACGTACTGCGCGGTATATACTGACGCTCCGGACCGATTTCTATGCAGTGCCGCGGCCCTGAATCCCTCATCTATGCTGTCTCCTCCTCCTCTGCGGGGGCGCCGTTGGCGGTCGCCTCCGTTGTTGATACATCGTCTGCTGCTGCGGAGGGCTTGTCTTCGTCGTGAGCCTCCGGCTTGATATCGTCGCTCTGGCTGGGGGTGGTCTTCTCCCTCCGTCTTCGTCGGAGACGGCGTTCTTCCTCGGCCGTCTGCCTGCGGGCTCTGCGGAGGCTTTCCCGCTTCTCGGGGTCGTTGTCGTCGGCGCCATCGCCGCCGCGCATGAGCCACGCGAGCATGAGCAGGTACGTGGGACGGTGGGCCTTGCTGGGCGAGTAGTGCTTGTAGGGCCGCGGGCTGTGGGAGAGCTCGGCGAGGAAGTTGGGCAGCGGCGGCGCGAGGGGAAAGGCCCGTTGCCACTCGAGACTGTCGTGGGGGAGGCGGCTGGCGTCGCAGTTGGGGGAGAGGATGTATAAGTCGCGCGCGTGCAGGGGCGGGATGGCGATGGCGCGCCGCCAGAAGATGAAGTGCTGGGCGTATTTGCGTACTTGGCCGAGGGTGAGGATGTTGCTCTGGCCGACTTGGTAGAATCTTTGAGGGAGGAGAGGGTTCGTTAGTCTCAGGATTCGGCAAGAGGCTGCGCTCGAGATGATGGGGGGATGGATAACTTACGACATGGTCGGTTTGGAGAGCCGCACAAACTCCACCATGGATGAGGTTGTCGGGTCCGGGTCAGCTTGCAGCTCCGAGACGATCTTCTTCTCGTCGTCGGTCAGCAGCAGGGCGAAGTTGCGGTCGAGGAAGCCCGGCTCCTCGAGGGCATCCTGGTTCATGAAGGTGTTGGCTGTAGTCAGCCAGAGGCCGCGCTGGGACTTGTCTTCGCCCGTGGGGAGATCGTCGACGTAAAAGGGCACTGGGATTTGCACCGAGGGCGTGAGAGACCCCGCCGCCGTGTCGAGATGGAGCGACGCAATCTTGTTCTGCGAGACTGCTTCGTAGATGTCGTGGACGGCGGCGGCTAGGGATGAGCTTTGGAGGATCTCTCTCCATAGTACGCTCATCTTTTTCCCTACCATGGAGTTAGTATGGAGGTTGAGGTTGAGGTTGAGATGGGGTGGATGGTTGGGTTCTTACGCTCTTCGCGTGCCTTTTCTTTGAGAACTAGGATACGTTTGGATTCTTTCCAGACGAATTCGCTGTGCTGTTGGCTGTACTTGAAAGCCTTGCTGAGCTTCTTGACGATGTTGTCGTATAACAAGTCGACGAGCTCCTTGACCTCGTTCTTCTTGGGGTTCAGGATGAAGACCAGGTTGAACATGGTCATGGAGCTTCGCTTCTCGTCGTCGTCATCCTTCTTGCCATCTTTTTCCTTTTCCTTTTCCTTGTCCTTGGACGAAGACTCGGGCGGCTGGGTGGCGGCCGAGGCATCCAGCTCATGGGGCGACAGCAGGTCGTCGGCGTACTTGGAGCCCTTGGCCGACTTGGGCTGCTTCTTGGGCCTCTTCCATTTACCGTTCTCGGGTACATGGATGGGATAGGAGAGGCAGTACAGCGGATCGAGGGAGAGCTGGAACAGGCGCTTGTGATAGGGGCGGGCCGGGGTCAAGATGCCGGCAAGGTCACGGGCGGGGAAGCCGGCGACATGCTCCCACGGGACGACCTGGGTGCCGGACTCGGTGACGAAGTGGTCATCCGGGCTGCTCCGGGGCTTGGGCAGCGGGTCGTCAAGGTCGAAATCGGCATGGCCCGAATGGCCGTGGCCCGAGAGGCCCGGCTGCGAGAGGCGCTCGAGGAGGATGTCCTCGAGGTCCGGGGCCGTGACGGTGGCGGCGCCGGCGACGGGCTGCACGTGCGCCGGGTAGTGGAAGACAAAGGCCGGGCCGTCGCGGGAGCGGTTTATGACAAGGGCGACGGCGAGGAAGTTGTCGCTGTTGACGCTCGGCGTGGCCATGATGGTGATGGCGTGGCGGACATGTTACGTACCACCTTGCATGCTCCCAAGGTAACTTGCGGGAGTGGAGATTGAAGTCGTTCGTGAGAGATAGTAAACTGAAGATTGCAGGCGATGCTTGTCGACCGTGCGGCTGAGCCTCACGTACAATCTAGAATGTGGTTGCTGGGATTGGCTCCAAGATTATGTGGCGCACGAGGTCGCGCGAGCCTCAGCTGCTCGGTCCCCTACGAGGCTAGGGCGTTCCAGGGGTCCATACGGCGGGTCCATGCGCTGCTACGGACGCAAGTGGGCGCGGGGCAGCAGAGCCGGAGGGGAGAGGGGCGAGGGGTCCATGGGGGACTTTAGCGGGGCAGCTACAGTGAGTGCATCCTGTCTCTCTACATGTAGGTAACTAATTACCTTACCTTACGCGGTTGCTTTTCTTCACAGTAGCTGGTGGCCAGGTACCAGTAGTATTTCCTGTCTAGTTCTGTTGGCTTGATTACTGCTAAACAGGACGTGAATGGCATGGTTATATAAATAACGGAATAAATAGTAGTACTGGGAGACGGGGTTTTAATGTTCCTGCGTGATGTGGCACGAGCACCTGAAATGCCCAACAAATTCTCAACGAACCACAGGCCCGGGATTCCCATTTTAGTACCTTGTACCTTCACAGCTGGAGCTCGCACAAAGGAACCTGGAGCTTCCAAAGGACTGGCCTAGACCGCAGAGCGATCACACCCCTAATATTACGTATACGTACGTACCGTAAATGAAGGGTTTCCTTGATTTTGACTTGTGATACGGAGGTGGCCAAAAAAGAAGAAGAGGTAGAACATTACCTTGATGTGGTAGGAATAGTAGGGGCACTACAGGGAGAATTACCTACAACCTTACCTGCTGCTACTAGTAGTACTAGTTCGCCGCTCATTCGCAAGAAATTGTGGCTTTGACCGTCCATTTCGTCTTTCACATGGTTCTCTGTTGCCCATTTGACTGGCCCACTCTCTCGAGTTTGCCCACAAAACACCCTCATCTACCGTCCCGTGTGTTTGTGTCTAATCCTAATCTACGACTGGAAGGGCAAAAGGTCGTGTGCTTCTGTCAACATCCAAAGCCTCGTCATCGCATCTCTTGTTGTGACTTTGCTCTCCATCTTCACTCTCGACTTCTGCACACATCTTCAGCGCCACCTCCTACAGTAAGGTACCATACTTATCCTCCAGTCCCTCTGCTCCACCTGACTTCCATTGTTGGCTCTCTTCACCGTCCGCCGCCTTGCCTCACCGTCCATCCTGCACCACCGTCCATCCTGCACCACTCAAAAAACTCACTGAACCCCTGAACCCCTGGACACACATGACGGCCAACTGAGAGACCTCTGCCATCATCAAGACTCACGTATTGGATCCTATCACATTACTTATCAGATCTCGCGTTGCATCGCCCCGCGAGACTACTAGTCTTCCCTCCTCACAGCTCCCTCCTCCCCCTACAACCACCATGTCGCCGCTGCCGCCCGTGTCCAACGGCGAGCCCGTCGTCCACGGCAATATCCAGTTCATCCCCCTAGCCTACAACAGCCAGGACTCGCATGAGTCGGCCCTCAAACTCATCACCACCCTCAAGCCCGAATGGGCCAGCGAGGACGCCAATGTCGATTTCGTGCGCTTCACCGATGGCATCACCAACACCCTGCTCAAGGCCGTGAGTCGCCAAGCCGGCCTGTCCAAGCAGGATATCGACAACGAAGCCATCCTGCTGCGGGCATACGGCAACGGGACCGCCGTGCTCATCGACCGTGAGCGCGAGGCCGAGAACCACGAGCTACTCATGAAGCACGGCTTGGCCACGGAACTGCTGGCCCGCTTTGAGAATGGCATGCTGTACCGCTACCTGCCAGGCACCGTCGCTCGCCACCAGGACCTCAGCGATCCGCCTATCCTCACCGCTGTCGCGAGACGTCTGGCGCAGTGGCATGCCGCGGTACCCTGCCTGCCCGACGCTCACGCGACCAGTGGCCAGAACGGCCATGCCGAGGCAAACGGCAACGGCAACGTTAACGGCCACGCCAACGGAGACGCTGGCAAGTCCAACGAAGATCTGATTGCACACACTGCGCCCGGAAAGCCGTCGCCTAACGCGTGGACCACCATGCAGAAGTGGATTCTGGCTCTCCCGACCGACACGGAGGCTCAGCGCGAGAGGCAGACGGTGCTCCAGAAAGAGCTGGGCGAGGTGGTTGAGAAACTCAGCCAACGTCCCGGGCTCGGCAAAAATGGGGTATGGCTCTCCCCCTTCGTCTGAGACGGTGTAACCTGGGTTTTGGAAGACTAACGTGTGAGAAATCGATAGCTGGTCTTTGCTCATTGTGATCTCCTGTGCGCCAACGTCATCATCCACCGCAAGGACGATGCGGTACCCACGGTGAGCTTCATCGACTACGAGTATGCGACGCCGTCGCCCGCGGCCTTTGACGTGGCCAACCACTTTGCCGAGTGGGCGGGCTACGACTGCGACTACGCGGCGGTGCCGACCGTGTCCCAACGGCGCGTGTTTGTCGAGGAGTACGTGAAGGCGTACTTTGCGCATACGGGCGAAGCCGTGGACGAGGAGGAGGAAGTGCGAAAGCTTTCGGACGAGGTGGACGCGTACCGAGGGGTGCCCGGGTTCTACTGGGGCATCTGGGCGTCGATCCAGGCCGTCATCTCCAAGATCGACTTTGACTACGCAAACTACGCTGACCTGAGGCTGAGCGAGTACTGGGCTTACAAGGCTGAGGATGATGGCAGTCGGAAGGCTGCGGGGGAGGAGATGCCGCTGCGGGAGAAAACGTGGTGGAGCACCGAGTGAGTGAGTGAAAGGAGTATAAGAGAATGTGGAAGGGAAGTGAGGGATGGAAGTGAACGAGAGACAGGACTGAGTGAGTGAGCGAGCGAGCGAGCAAGCGAACAAGATGCTACGTGCGTGAGGCAAATGGGAGATGGGAGATGAGGAGGCTTTAATGCAGCGGGTTAGAGGTAGAGAGGGCGTTTGGGTTCTTCTCGGGCGGTCTTCCATGTTTCCCTGTATTGTTTCCGCAAAGAATGTCGATTTCCAATATCGAGATCGAAAGAGAGAGAAAAGTAAAGCTCAACTGCACAATGGGATGGCCAAAAGGGAGGGGGGCAGCCATTCAACATGAGTTCAACATTGAGCCAAAGCATAGATATAAGTAGCAAGATTCTTTTTTTTTCTTCTTCACAAAAGTAGTCACATTAATCACATTAATACCACAAATCCGCCGCATGGGAAAAGTAAAGAGGTACTGTGCACGGTATGCCACTTGTGGCCTCTGTCACATATTAAGTGCAGCTGGCCGTGAACTTGTTCAGCTGTGGCTGTGGATATGCAAGTTTCCTTCAACCGGCCAGGAGCCTAGAACCCTGGGGCGGGAGGAGGTGGCCAAGGACTCGGCCGAGATGGATCCCATCACCCATCATCCATCAACCATCGTCCATGGGTCACCCTTCACGAGACCTCCACGAGGCGTACCTCCACGAGGTCGTCCGTGTCTGTGGCGGTGGCTGGCCGCGACCGTTGGAGTTGGTCATGCACACACCCATCGACGAGTCGTACATGTACCTAAGTAGACGCACACTGGTCAGTGAGAGTGAGTGTGAGACAAGACGGAGACGGTGAAGACAACGGGGATGGATATCGCGGCATGGGTCGTGGATATGTACCGGCTAGTAGTGCAAGGCCTTGAGGTGGCCAGTGCGTTAGCTTTGACGTTCCCTCGATACCTTAGCACTGTAGTAACGCACTGACCCTATCAACCTCCATGTCAGTCACTTGGCCGCGTGTAAGCCTTTAACTGTAAACCTCCATATGAAGCACACCAAGCTCCACGGCAGCTCTTTCTATCCTCCCTGTCGCTTCATACTAGTAGTATGGATAGTACTAGGTATCAAGCACGAGGCAAGAGATGACATCCGTCCACAGAGACCCGAGTCGTGTACGGCCGCACCCGCGCCAGAGACCAAGGAAAGCCGAGGGAAATCATCAGATATCGAATGCAGCAGTTAGCGTGGGTGGCAACGCTAAGGTGGGTAGCTGTAGCACGTCTCCCGTCGCCGCTTTTGTGTCGTCCTTTTTTTTTTTTGCTACCCTTTCTGCTGCCCCTCCTGTTCCACGAGCAGCACTTGTTGGCCCCAAACCTCTCTCCGTCCATAAGATCCATGGGCATCAGGATGCAAGCGCATACTTCTATCTTCCTTCGAAGCCATTTCGAAGAATATTCGGAAGAATGCGCAAAAGCAAGAAGCCCCGCCTGACCAGCTGAGCATGCGCCGTGAAGCCTGAGGCAGGGCAATCCACGTAGGAGCGCAGGGTTGCAACGGCGCCAGGGTACTAGTAATTAAGGCGCCGTACAATGGTACGTGCCTCCAGGACTGAAGGTTTAGGCGGGGCAACGGGCGCAAGCTGGGCCAGCAACCAAGGGTAAGGCAGGGCAGGTAAAAGCAGCGGCCAGTGAGGCAACCTGGAAGGCAGGCGCAACCACCACGGGCAGGGCTCCAGCTGATTTACCACCTTCCTTCTCTAGGGCTTGCGGGCCAGCGGGCTTGCTGCGGGCTTTGCGGGCGAGGGTCTTGCTCACTGGGCCGCTCACTAGGCCGCAGCTGCTTCTCGACGCCGTTCAAAGTGGGACTTTTACTGGCTTTGAACGACTCTTCCACCACTTCTGTTAGGCTGGTCGACCTAGGCTTTGGTGATTCCCCGCTGCTTGCTTGAGGAGTCCCAGAAGGGTCGTGAAGTATTTGGGTACCAAGGTACCTTCTTAAAACAAGGGAAAGACCCATCGTCGTTGGCACCATCTCCAAATCTGCCGCCGGACACACCCACGGACATCCGCCCCACCCCTCCTCCTCACACACCCCTACAACCTACAGCCTACCTTGCTACTTTACTCGGAAGGGTTCGAGGGCTTCCAAGGGTTCAAGGGCTCCGAGGGCTCCAAGGGCTCCAAGGGGGTTCAAGGGTCCCAAGCACAATTGTCGTGCCTGTCGACAAAACCCAGATCCTTCATTCTCCAGCTTCGGCTTCGGCTTTTGCATCATCGCGACGAAGACACCCAGGGCTACGAGGACACCCTACGAGGACACCCAACGAGGGTTACGGGAGAGTGAACACTCCAGTAGCAGCAGCAGCAGCAGCAGCAGCAACATTCGCAGGTCGACGCCTATTCGTTTACCATACCGTACACCCAGGTTACTCCAGCCGTGGAGAGAGAGGGGCATTGGATGGATGGACAGCATTGAAGTCGACAACGATAGCAACAACCTGGACTCTGGAACTTGGAACCCGAAACCTGAAATTTGGAAACTGGAGTCTAGAATCTAGAACCTGGAATCCGAAACCTGGAACCTGGAACCTAGAACCGGGAACTTGGAACCTTGATTCATTCATCCCGCCATGCTATCGCTGTCGCTGTCGCTGACCAGATGCACCCACAAACGATGAGATGAGATGAGCCGGGATGACTTCAGTCTGCCGAGCATGTCCGGTCCGCCGCCGAACCTCGACTTTGCTGCCGGAGCCCGCGTTCATCGCCAGCATCGCCAGCGTCGGTCGGAGCAGACGGCTCACCAAAGGGTTACTCACCAAAGGGTCGCTCACCAAGGGACTGCGACTGGCGTTGACTCGACTGCGAGCCTAACCGCGCTCCCAGCGCCACTACCACTCCCACTGCCATTGCCACTGCCATCCGCCCAAGACGGTGATGCTCGACAACATGTCCGACAAGATGCGCCACATGACATCCAACGAGATGCTCCATATGCCCTGCGCGAGCTCGACATGCTACGCCACAAACTGCGTGTTCTGGACGCCGTCGTTGCCCGTCACGGTATGACTACCTAATCCGCCTTATTGCTGCCTGCGTCTTCGTCCTATCGATATCCCGAGTCAAGCACCAGTTGAATGAGATGGAGGGCTAACTAAACCATTCTTGTTTCAAGGTCTTGAGTCAGCTGTTCCTATTCTCTCCGAGGCCGAAGAGGCGAGGGCCTTACAATACCGTTGTGAGTGTCGTGAGACTGCCTGTCTCCAGCAAAGTGAGTAGATTCGCCTTCTAGGTTTCCGTCCATGTGATGAAGGAGGAGTGGTACCTGAGTACTCTTCCGTAAGGTAGCGTAGCGCTGATAGATATCGCACAGACGTCGATGTGGCCAACGCCCTGATACATTCTCACCCAGGTCAGGCACCGCTTGGCTACGCGCAATGGCTCGACAGTCATCTCGTGTATCATGATCCAGTTATTCGCACCTCGCTTCAGCCCCAAGGAATAGAGACAGGGACAGTACCCAATGCCCGTCCCCGGGGGATCTCGAGGTGCTGGGACGACCAATGTGTGCACTACATCTACGGATTTCCCACTCTCCTCGACCAAGAAACCCACGTCCACTCTTACCCTTCTGTGAGAAATCCTCATCATTCTGTGGCAAATGTGCCTCCTGTACCTATAGAGCATCTCCCGGCCCAGCCCAACGCCCCCACACCGCCGAGGCAAATGCCCCTTGTTCAAAGACCGCCCATCGTGACGACAAACCTGCCGTCATTACCCCTTCCAACTCCGTCTACAGGGAGAAGAGACTCGGAAGCAAACTTCACTTTTCCAGAAATTCGGCCTGGGCCTCCTCTCAGCTATGTCGATACCGATCTTGATGTCCAGCTGCCTCCTTTAAATACTTCGCGAGTTGGCCACGATCGTTTACAGTCTATCGGGGAACTTCAACTTCTTCGAAATAAAGACCCTTGCCTTCGATGTCGCATCTCAAGCAGTCAAGTACGACCTTTTCCTCAGACTTGATCTTGGCCGCTGCTTACCCTCTATCACTAGTGTGACGCCGACTATCCTTGTTCTTCATGCTTAGGATTATCGCTCTCTGCGAACGAGGCTCATTGGAGTATCCTGGGATGCTATCGCGGGTCGATCGTATCTTTCGTCGACATATTCTTTCCAGGTATGGCCTCTTTCTATAAGAAGTCAAAGAACAGTCTTTATGCTAATGCACGGCAAAGTGCCACTGTCACCCCGACAGATGCTGACTCCCATCTCTTTTTCTCACACGGAACGGCGAGACATCAATGAATACATCTTGAAGTCATACCCATCATTCGCCGCTGGCGCAACTATCGGAGTCTCCTTGTCAAATGTCGATTTCAACGATGCCTTCTGGTGGTCGGGCGATTTGGGACAAGCCTGCGGTTCTTCTGGACGCTTTTACCAAGAATCCAGTGGCCGATATCCTCCGATTCTCCGTGTCATTGCGTCAAGCTATAATTGCAAAAACACAGCATTTAACCTCCAGGAGCTACTCGGCGTCACCAATCTACTGTCCTCCAGCCGCGAAGAGGAGCAAGCGGTGTACCCAGTTCTGTATCAAGCGAAAGTTGCCCTTCGGGAGCTGGCCTTCTACGATGTGTTGCAGCCACATCCAGTCCTCCGCCCAGAGCTAGACCGTCTGTCTCAGCCGCCAGCAGAGATTGGCTTGTCGACGGAACACACCCGTGTCTTGCACGAATGCGTCTCGCAGTTTTTGCGATCTTTCGAGAGCATTACAGCAAAGAAACCACACATGGACCTGAAGAACTGGCTGGCAGTCTTCATTTCTCTTTGCATTTTCAGTGCCATTCGGACCTTGCTCTCCGATCTATCTTTTCTCTCCCCACAAAGCCTGCTTCCCCAAAGATTCCTAGGCGCAACCTCAGCCGAACGCCCTAGCCAAGCCATCCACAGCGCGTATAAGGCTCTCGTCGATATGTTCGCAGCTTCTAGTGACGCAGCTTTCCAAGATCTGATGCCAGACGAAGCCTCGCTCCTCGACTGTACCAACCGAGTCATTCGCCGGGAGATTTGGCCATCTCAAAACATAACCTCGAGCTTTGATTTTCTCATGAAACTCGGTACTGAAGGGAACGACGCTTTTGGGTTTAACGGATTCATCAGACCATGGCAGGCTGTTGTAGGACAAGATAGTCCTATTGAGCGACGCCCCCCTCTGGCGCCAACGTTCGTAACCGGACAGCCAGCTTCTCTGAACGTTTCCCCCGTCGACCTCTGGAGCCCGGACTATGAGCCTTTGACTACCGGCACTGGATCTGATTGGCAAGGATCCCAGCTTCTTGAAACGTCTCCCCAAGAAGCTCGTCGAGCTCGAAGACATACGGTAGGAGAAGCCTCGCCGTCTTTCGAGGACCTGGGTCGTACCCTGGGCGAACCCATCTCTCCGTCAAGGTCTAAAGGCGCATATCAGCGACCCTCGTATCGACGAGTCTACTGCGACAAGTGCAATGAGCACCCGGAGGGATTCCGTGGCGAACATGAACTTCGACGGCACGCCGATGCCAAGCACTCAGCCATGGTCAAGCGATGGATTTGTAAAGAGTCCAAGCATCCAAATCCTACTGCCCCTCAGCCCATCATCCCCCTGAACAGATGTAAGGCATGTTTGGCGAACAAACGCTACGGGGCATATTACAACGCGGCGGCGCACCTGCGCCGCGCCCACTTTCGTCCTCACCGGGCCGGCAAAGCCAGTGGAGATTGGCCACCCATGACTATTCTCAAAGACTGGATGCGCGAGGTCCGACAGTCCGTCGACGTCGACGAAGACTTCTCGTCCAGCGGCGGCGAAGAAGCCGAGGAGCCCAAACCACCCAATGCAATCTTCTACGGGACCGCACCTCTCAGTTCACCAAAAACCGAAAATCTCTCCCCCATCGACGTCCCGCTCGGGGCTCACACGTCTTCTACCACCGCCGGACCGCCCGTGGCTATCGACCGCATCAGCCCCTCCAACCGACCCATCGAGAACCGTACCCAGTGCCCCCATCCAGACTGTGGACGAGTCTTCCGCGACATCGCCGCGCATATGCTAACCCACCAAGAGGAACGACCAGAGAAGTGCCCTATAACCACGTGCGAATACCACATCAAGGGCTTCGCGCGCAAGTACGACAAGAACCGCCACGCCCTCACCCACTACAAGGGCAACATGATCTGTCCCTTCTGCCCCGGCCCGGGCACCGCATTCGAAAAGGCCTTCAACCGCGCCGACGTCTTCAAGCGCCACCTCACCGCCGTCCACAACGTCGACCAGACCGCCCCCAACAGCCGCAAAGTCCCCAGCACCGCCGGCGGCGGCGCGAGGGCCGAGTGCTCCATCTGCCACGAGGAGTTCTCCACCGCGCAGGACTTTTACGAGCACCTGGACGACTGCGTCCTCAACGTCATTGTTCCCGAGGGAATGCGGACGCAGGCCGGTCAGCAGCCGGATGAAGAAGAAGGTTCTGTAGAGCAGGCTAGGAGGAAGACCGCAGAAATGCATGCCCGCAGGTTGGCTGACATGAAGAACGTTCTATAACCTTGAGGAGAATACTTGGGAGTCATATTGGAGCATTCATGTCAGCGAGAGTGAATGTCCGGCCCATTCATATATATGTCGCTTTTTTATTTGTTTCTGGATATCAAGAAGAGGCGTCAAGTGCCAACTCGGGTGTACATGACTTTTTATTCCCTTGCATATGGGAGGGAGACTGATTGAGACAGGATGATGCATGATCAAATCAATGAATTTAACGCCTGCTGTCTTATGCATGATATATATAAACCGTGAAAAGCGATGCAGTGCCAAGAATGATTCCTCCACCACGTAGGGGTGATGAGGCTCTCGAGATATTTTTCGTGAACTCCCAGATAGACTAAGTATGATTATATAGAGATAAGCAGTGTGTAAAAAAGACCCCATAAACGCCATCGCCATGCACTCTCACTCTAGTGAGTTTTCTTTTTTGGAATCGAGACTTTTCTTTTGTCTTGGTATTTTACGCGAAGCAATCCGAGCTCACTTGGAGCTGGTCTCGTGAGACGGCGTGGCCGTCTTCTCGTTGATAGAGTCGTCGACCATGAGAGACTCATTATGGGCGCCGAGGTGCCGGGGGCTAGAGCGCTTGAAGAACTCGTGGATCTCGGGGGAGAACTCGCCGTCGTCGGGCATGCCCTGGCCGGCCGTCTCCGTCTCCTTGGGGCCACGGTCGGCCTGGACGAGCTCCCACTCGGTGCGCATGTCCTCGACCTTGGTCTTCCAGTCGAGCTCGGGGTCGTACGTCTTGCCAATGCCACGCATGCGCTCCCAGACGCTCAGATGGGTGGGGTTGACGGCAACACCGTGATAGTCTTCGGCCTTGCCGCGGCGGATGTAGCCCCAGCGGCGCTCCTGCTCCTTGAGATCAAGACCGGTGGTGTCGGGGAGGAAGAGCCAGGTGAGAAGCATGCCGGCGAGGCCGAACCAGGGGACAACCATGAACTTTGTCTCGGTATCGATGTAGTTGTAGAGAACTGAGGCGAGGAGTGCTCCGGCCTTGCCAATGCAGGCAGAGAAGCCATGGGCAGAGGCGCGGATGGGCGTAGGGAAGACCTCGCCAGCGACGAGGAAGGTGACCGAGTTGGGTCCGAACTGGTTAAAAAAGGAGGAAAGAAAGTACATGGCCTGGAAGGAGTGGATGCCAGCGGGACTGGTGAAGTGCTTGTATTTGAAGGCGGGGATGACGAACATGAGGAAGCACATGAAGAAGCCAACCTGCTGCATCATCTTGCGGCCGTACATCTTGTTGTCGATGAGAAGAGAGGCCGCATAGTAACCGGCGAGAGAGACGGTGATGTTGACGAGATTCCAGGTCCAGGTGGTCAAGATGGAGTCGGGGCTGGACGAGATGACCTTGATGAACTGTCCTTGGAAAAGCTTGTTGCCGTAGAAGAAGACATCGTTACAGAACCACGTGCCGGCTGTGGCTGTAAGACGGCCGCCGAAGTGCGAGAAGCAGTACTTGAGGGCAGTGACATCATAGCCGGTGACGCTGGTGCGCTTCTTGGCATCTGCGAGTGTCTTGGAGGCATTGGGCATACGCCAGGTACGGTAGTAGACGAGCCAGAGGGTACCGATGGCAGGGAAGGCAAAGGACAGGCGGAAGGTGTATTGCGCGGCGGTAGGGCTGTAGGGGGGCGCACCGCTGCCCTTGTTGAAGATGACGAGGAGCACAATGAGGACGACCTGGTTGACGAACTGGCCCCAGCCCTGCATAAGGAAGGCAGTGGTGACACGGCGACCACGGTGTAGACGATCCTCCTTGGTGGACAGCTTGCCGGCGGTGACAGCGCTCTCGAGCGAAGAGGTGGCGGTGATGGGATACTCGCCGCCGACACCAATGCCGTAGAACAAGAGAGAGAAGGCGTAGCAGATGACCCAGCCCTGCATTGTGAGGCCCCAACTGGCCGTCAACATGACGAGACCGATGAACATGATGAGAGCGTCCTGAATAAGACCCCATCGTCGACCAATCCAATCACCAATGACCTGTGAGATGAGTTAGCGGGCTGAAAAACGTGGCGAGCGGCAGGTTCCAGTAGTAGCGAGTCGGGGAAAAGGTAAAAAAAAAAAAGGTTAAAGACAAGTGAAGAATTTTTTACTTACACCAACGAAAACCTGGCCGACCATGATGCCGATGATCTCAAGATAGGTAACAGCGGCGATCCAATTCGTGCTGCAAACGGTGGGGTCCTTTCCCCAGCAGTCGCCCCAAGCGCTCGCGAAGAGCGGCTGCAGGTTGCCAATGGAGAACAAAACGTAGCCCTCAAGACCGAGTCCGGCTCCGGGGATGACGGCATGTTTGAAGTACCAGGAAAGCGGCGACAGGGGATCTTTCTTGATCATGGCACCGGCACTTCGCAACTCCTCGGCGGCGGCCTCGCGGTCTACCTTGGAGACGAAGTTCCAGCGCTTCATGAAGGGGAGATCGGCCCAGTAGACGCCCTCCGAGTTGTACGAGTCCTCGGGGCGGGTGACATGGCTGAAGATGCGGCGCTCAGCCTCATCGCCGCCGGGGTAGTCGTCGGATTCGTCGCCGGCAGCAGGGCCGTGCGGGATGGGGATCTCGCCGGGGATGGAGGCTTCGTGGTGATGATGCTCATGGATACCCATTGCGACGGGGAGAGGAGGAGTGATGTCTCACTCTCCAATTGGGCGTGGGTGACGGAGGCGTTCGTCTGATGTATAAAAGTGTAGACAGAATGTGGTCGTTTTGCAGGTGTTGGTGCGTGGGAGAGTCAGAGCAAGAGTGATGGAGTTCAACACCAGGCCAATTAAGGCAGAGAAAGGGCAGGAGCAATGAACCAGATGGCAGATGGAAAAGAGGCTGGCGGCTTAGGGTTCCTGGCGAGAAGCGAAGTGAACCTTATTGCTAGGCATATCCAAGTCTGGGAGCGCGGAAACGGGCAGTATTTGAAGGGAATGTCCATGGCGTTGGAGCTCGGTTTTCGCAGCTTCGCCGTGATGCAAGTCGTGAAGTAAAAGCAGCCAGTCAGCGTCGAGCATTGTGCACCGTGGGCAAATCTGTGGCCAGCAGCAACTGGATCGGCCGAGTTGGAGTGGTTTCTTGTGCTTCGGTAGCTGCTTGTGGATGCTGCTGGTGCTGCTCGGGCTCGCGAACATGGGAGGCTAGACCAGGGGGCCCAGTCGGAGAGCTATGCCACATGGAGGCTAGAGGCGGCAATCTAGGCTTGGCTGTCTGCGAGTGAGCAGAGAGAGCAATTGAGCGCGTGACCGGCAAGGACGGCATTGCTGGCAGAGTGGTCTTCGAGGATCATCGATGGAGCCCACATTCGGTGGCCCAGTTGCGTTGATGCGTTGCGCCTCGTGGCCGTTTCACACGAGCGGCGTCCAGAGGCTCGGTGTCCGAATGGAGATGTCCAGGAGAAAGATAATGCCAATCTTGCTGGATGGTGCCGACAAGTAACGTCCGTGTCTTTTGTCAATGCTCGAGTCGGCTGTTGCAACCTTTCAAGTGTGTTGTTTTGTGAAGGCGAATATTGTTTGGGCCGAGACTACGAAGACGCTACAAATAATTACGGCCGGCTCCATCCTCGCTTTTGGCCTAGAAGGCAAGTACCGCTGGTGCTGGTGCTGGTGCCTTCCGAGTTCGAGTTCTTCGTGTTTTGTTCATTGCCAGTGATGAAGTGGCAGGTGCATGTATCTCCGTACCTGGCGTAACTGCCAAGAGACGACCAAAAGGAAGCAAGTGGAGAAAGAAATGAAAAAGCGACGACCAAGGCCCAATGCGGAAAGAGCTCGCGTGATAACTTAGCTTTCAACCTTTACCCCCCGGCCTCTGTTCAAGGAACCTAATTATCACACAATTGGCATAAATCAACACCACCATAACCACCATAACCATTCGCTTGTTCTCGGCTTTCAAACGACTTCTCTCTATATGTCACTTTACTATGCTTTCATGTAACCAATAGTTCGTTTCCTTACGGCCCTGTGAGTAGTACATATCAGTAGTCCACACCACCACCAACAACACAGCGGCGGATCCCGAGGTCCAAATTATACCAATCTGCCGCTGCTGGCGGCGGCTCCCAGCAAGCTTACCCCGCCTTATTGCTTCTTGCTGTAGATTCTGACCGCATATTACCACGTACATAATGCTGCACCGCCAAGCAAAGGGTCCACGTGAGGTCGTACAGAGATGACACATCCTTGACGATGCATTAGATCCATGAGAAGATACGGATCCAAGGTGGATGGAATCTGCCCGAGCTTTCCCCCCTCCATCTCCCCATCTCCCCATCCATCCTCGGATCTCATCATCTACTGTACCATCTTCGCCGTCCCTGCCGTCCCTCCACCGACGTCCCAAATAGGTCTTCGGTAGAAAACCACCATGCACCATCGAACTACCAGCATCACGAGATCCTCTACGTCGTCTAACCACCACCATCACGAGAGTCCTCAAACTGCGGCATCATCATCCATGAAAACTCATTGTCTTGATATTTTTTTTGGTGGTGTTTGCTACTGCCCCTTGTATTGCACCCTAATATCTCCATGCTTCCGATATCTGTACAGGCTCCCGTAGTCCACCTCTTCAGCGGCAGCCCTGCTACCGCCGACGGGACCTGGCAGCCACCCTACACGTAGTACATGTAGCTGCGTTGCATTGTATAAAAGTAGATAATGATGGGGGTTCCTGGGACTTGTTGTAATCTCGTCGCCGCTCGTCTCGTCTGTCCAGCAAGTCCGTCCATCCAGGGGGAGGGCGTTCCAGAGCCCAATTCGAAGGAGAAACAGCGACGAAGAGAAGAAAAAGGAAAAAGAAAACTCCGAATCCCCTTGCGAACCGTGAATCTTGCACAACTACACTAAGTCGACAGTCTCTTTCAAATCCAGTCTTTGTCATCGTCTGTCTGTCCCCTTTCTCCCTTTCATTCAAGTTGTCCACCTTTGCTTCTCTGGAGCAGTCCCAGCTCTCTCCACTTCAGCTATTCGACTGTCCACTCCAGTTACTCGACTGCTCCTCTCTCCGCCATTCAAACGCCGCGCTGCAATTCATACAAAGGAAAGAATAGATAACAGAACGAATCAGAATGTTTAGTGTTTGTGAACCACCGACCACTGGCATCGTGGACGGCATCCTTGCCTCCTCATCTCCCATGCGGCCGTGGCGTCGCCTCGTCGGCCTCGTCCGTATTGCCATCTCCGTCCACCCGCATCATGCTCGAGGGCCGCGGCGTCGCATCCACGCTGTCAGGCCCATCGCCATCCTCGCCCGCCATCATGGCACTCAGATCTGGTGGGGTATGCGCCGTCTGTCCCAAAAGAGGCCCGCTTGCCAGCTTCGCCGACTCCATCTCTGGCGTCGTGACAACCTGTGTCACAACTTCTGGCGTGCTCTCGGATCCCAATGTGACGCTATCGTGGCTGTTGGCTCGCATCATCTCTATTCCGAGCTTTGAGCTGGGTAGACCCGCCTTGCCTAGTAACGGCTTGCTGTTACGCCGCGTCATCTTTTCTCGTCCGGACCCCAACTCCTCGTCCTCGTCGTCTGCAGACTCGGTGCTCTCTGATGAGCGATGCTGGCCCGCCTCCCGTTTCGTCTTGAGCTTTTCCAGACTTCGCGGCACATGTTCCATCTGTCCTGGTGCAGAATGTTGACTGAGGAACTGCGGTATGACTTGCCCTGGGATATCCAGACCAGTGGCAAGCTCGCCAGGGGACTCGGTCGTGGTGATGTGTAGACCCCCTTCATCCCATTCATTTGTCGCCTTGCGACTTATAACAATGGGGATTTCGTCCGTCGTCACTGATTCTGAATCGCCAAAGAGTGAAGAGCTGATTGAGTCCTCTCGACTCGACATCATCGCCGCACCAAGCCTCCCTGCGAAGAGGGAAGAGCTTGACGTTGGGCTGTCATCAATCCGGGAATTGGCCTTCCGCAGACCCGATGGACCTGACGGTGACGGCCGAGGCATGGCTGGCGGCGTGCTGCATCCGGGCGACTCGGGCCTCCATTGACAAAGGCTGCGAAGCACCTCCGTCAACTTGGACGAGCTGATGGGCTTCTCGATCAGCGAGTCAAAGTAATGCGGTGCTTGCAGTTCCTTCAGGTAGGCCGTAATCGCCACGATCGGTGTGTGTGTGTTGGCATTCTTTGTCTCCCTGATCATGCGCGCCACGTCTGCCCCGTTTATCTGTGGCAACTTATACTCCAAAAAGATGACATCGAATTTGATCTCGCTCATCGAATATCGCACCGCCTCGGATCCGTTAGGGACCGAGATGGTGCGGCAACGCAGCTTCTCCAGCAGCTTTTCCATGACCATGCGAGAAACTGGGTGGTCTTCGCATATCAAGACATCCAGCGGCCGGAACGTAGGGCCCCCATCGAATGCAATCTGTGATAGCCGCCGCGAGCTCTGTCTGCGCCGTTGGACTCGCAGCAGCGCGTTGTGCTTCTCTCCTTCATTGTCGGACGACGACGGAGACATGTCAAACACCTGGCTTCTGCGGTTCCTATGGTGATGCAAAATGTCTGAAGCGATTGGACTACCGTCTTGGGATTGAGATCCCACTGTCAACGACCTCGACCGGCCCGATGAGTTGCTAGACTGCCGTGGTGTTGACATTGACTTCTGCGGCGACAAGGACAGCGGAGGCGGCCCCGTCCCACGCCCTTTGGCAGGGGACGTGCCGATCGTCGTCGCCGCTTTTTGTAGACTTGGTGGGAACTTCGGTATCTCGAATGTCGAGGCGGGCTGTAGCGACACGGCGGAATGATGGGACAGGCTGGAAGAGTTACTCGAAGCCTTTCTCCGGCCCTCGGTCCCTTGTCCTGCTACAAACGACACCAGCAGCGGCGACGACGGCTGTGAGACACGGCTCGGGGACGCGTTGGCATGTCCGAAGCCGGCTGGGGACTGTGGCCGGTTCTTCGCGTTGGAGATAGTCCTCTGAACGGGATGCGTCAACACAGGGCTCCCTTCCAGTGATGGCGCGGGCGAGGCGGTGCTGTTGGCTCCTCCTGGACTGGTGCCAGACTGCTTGTTTTGCGTCGCCAAGGCCTCTGCTCGTAGCTTTTGAATCACATCCTTGTTGGCCTTCTCAAGCACCGGGAGATTCTTGAAAGTAAACGACCCAAAGTCGTCCATGGCCACCGGCTCGCTAAGCCGCCGTGACTTGAGGTCTCTAACGTGTGGCGGGATGTGGAGCGGCATCAGCTTGCGGTTCATTGAGTTGACCTGTGATCGCACGCGCGAGAGAGCATCATGAGGCCTCTCGGGATACTCCGAAGCGCCTGTAGAAGAAGGTGGTGAGACTTGGTCCTCCATCTCTTCTGCAAAGGACTGTAAGACTGCTCCTCTCGCATCGAAGTACTCCGTATCTTCCGGATTCTCTGGCTGCGGCACGAACTGGGCTTCGTCTTCAAGCAAAGTCTCCCATGTGACGCCATGGAACCAGGGGTGATCGCGTATTTCCGCTCCGCCCGAAGCATACTTCTCCTCAACATTAGAGCCCAGCCGTTGCGGCGGATGCATACATAGAAGTTTGTTTATGAGATCTTTCGCTTCGTCAGACACTGGTTCGCACTCTGTGTCGTCGGGCCATTGGATCTTGCGCGCTAGTATGTTTTCGAAAACATCTTCGGCCTCTTTGGAGTGAAAAGGGGGGAACCCGTAGAGAAATTCAAAAAGAATGCATCCCACAGACCACCAATCGCTTGTCTCATCCTGCTTGTCACCTTTGATGGCCTCCGGGGCTAGGTAGTCCGGTGTACCTACGAACCTTCGATTTGTATCTTCTGGGTCGAAAAGGGCCATTGGCGGAGGCATCATATTAGCTGTCGGAAGCGTCATCTTGGCATGGCTATCGATGCTCATCCGCGTGTTGAGATGTGGCGGTAGATCAGGAGAACCGTGTGTGATGGCATCCTCATCCAATGGCGATTTGAAACTGTTTGGCTGAGAGCCGGGTTCGGGATCATGGAGAGAGAAGGCGTTCAACATGTGTGCAAGGGTCTCGCTGCCTCCACTATCGCTCCGGTGACTACTCGAAACTCGGCGTGTCTCTTGCCCGAGACTGAAGTAAGACGGCTGGGCGAGGCTGCCCATCTCGGGCGTCATGTTTGGCGTCATGCTCGGTGAATGAGCATGTCCATGCAAGTCGAGTGAAGTGGAACGCGAGGATGCAATGGACGTAGAACGTGCAAAGGGGCCCTGTTTGAGCAGGTCTGGTGTTGCATCCGTATTCTCGCTGTTCAACGCACGCTTCTGTCGTCCAACCAGCCCCATGCGGGAAAGGCCAAAGTCTGTGAGCTTGAGATGTCCCTTCTGATCGATCAAGAGATTGTCCGGCTTTAGATCACGGTGGATGATGCCTCTGCTGTGAAGATGTTCAACACCCAGAACGACTTCGCCAAGATATTTCTTGACCCAGTCTTCCGGGAGACCACCAAGGACCTTGATGAGTGAAGCGCAGTCCCCTCCGTTGAGGTACTCCATGACGAGGTAAAGGTAATCCTTACTGGAGAATGTCCAGTACAGCTTCGCAACGAATTCGCTCTGCCCCTGCCACACCATTATAGCCCGCTCCGCTTTGACGTTGCCCACTTGATTTTTGGCAACCATGTCGGCCTTTTTGAGTACCTTGATTGCAAAGTACTCCCCGGTCGATTTCTTTTTGGACAGGTACACACTACCGAATGCACCTTTACTGATTGGCTTGATGATTTCAAAATCCTTGATAGAGGGCTGTGTAGGCCGGGCTTGAGGAGGAGCCTGGTTTGCACCTAGACGTGGAGAGAGCGGCGGCTTCATGACGAAATCCGATATAGCTGCCGAAGACTGCCTCCTGTGGTGCCGGCTGGTCGACATTGGCGCGGGAGAGCTGAAATCGCTGCCCGGAAGCATGGGTGATCCTTCTGGAGACACAATTCCATCCTGAGAGAATGGATATCCTCGGGGCTTGATTCGTAGTGGGGATGCCGGCGGAGGCAGTCGGGAGGGCGATTCCTGGCGTCTAGGAGAAGCATTCCCAGGGAGTATCAAGCTTCGTCTATTGCGTCGTCTCGTACTGGCGGCACGTCTAAGGTCACCGAATTCGGAAACCGGGGACTCGGTCCTGGGTGCATTGCGAGAAGCAGCGGATGAGGACCGCATGCTTCCCTCGCTACCCACGGTATCGCTCTCTAAAAAGAGCGAGCCTCGGCGTGTGTCTCTAGCTTGGCCGAGGGCACTGGGACCGCCAAAGTGAGATCGAGGGGTTGGGCACTCCTTAGGGCTGCTGGATCTTGTCGATGCAATGAAAGATGTCGGCCGAGATCGATTGCGTCCATCTGACAGGTCTATCTGGCGTAAAGCTGCAGCAAGGGCAGACGGGCTGGTAAAACTTTCACCCGTCTTCTCGTTCTCACTCTGCTCTTGTGCGTCTTGTGCTCCCTCTTCAGTGCCTGTGCCTTCTTCACCTTCCTCGTACTGATCCTGAGCCTCAATCTCGTCGGTCCCAGTGGAGTCGCTAAGGTCACCGGCAGCAATGCGAGCTGCCTTGTTCATTGCCTCGTCAATACAGTCCTGTACAAGAACCGCTAATTCGATCCGAATGCGTTCTGAATATTCTATGATCTTGCGGTGGCGGAAAACGGCATCGACCTTGGCTCTAGCAACCTTCTCGGTATCCGCACACAGGAGAGCCAAGCCCTGCTCTTGCTCCAGTGTGTTCGTGCTTGGTGACTGCCATTGGAGAACTTGTGATATCCGCGATTCTGATTGCGGAGATTGTGTTCGGAAGTCCCCGTTATTCTGTGTCGTCAAGGGCTCCTTGATGGCCGGGGTGCTGACTTCCATGGCGGTGTCACAGAGGTCCATCAGAAGCTCTACAATTCGAGCTTGAGGTCGACGGATCGCAAATGAGCGCGCCCTAGTATGCCCAAATCCACCCGAACGTTCCCTGGACCTAGGTATCGAGGTACCTGGGGAAGACTGAGTCGAAGGAGGTGGCCCGATTGGCATGCCCTTGTACTCAGCCGCCGGGGCGGCTACTTGATCCCCTGCCAGGGAACGGCTTTGTCGAGCTTCTAGGGCGTCGAGCACCTTGACAATGGAATGGCGATGTTCAGTCAAATTTTCCTGGGTCATCTGGACATCCATCTCGGCTCGATGCTCCTGGAGGCAAAGGTCCGTGTGCTTTTCGAACCACCATCTTGGGATCTGGCGTTCGCATATTCGGCAGAGAAGTGGAGGGGGTGGGATATGTTGCTCCAGGTCGTCAATGCCAGACTCGGCAACCTTGGTAAGGTAACTAGCAAGAACCTCGGCGCCAGAACCGAGCGAGTCGACGATGACGTTGGGAAGGTCAATTTTGATCTCACGAGGAGCGATCCATGGGCGCAGCATCCACATTGTCTACGCGAATATCAGCATCTAGGACATGTGCACTGCACGCAGAAATACTCACATGACTCTCACCACCCGACACACTGTCGTACACCATGATGCCCTGGGCTTCGAGATCCAGGGCTGGGGCTTGCTGGGTTTCGGCGTTGGCATCGGCATCTTCGAGGTCATCGACAAATAGGAGCTTGGATAACGGCCCTACTTGGATGGCGAATCGTACTCGATGGCTCTTGGAATCATCCTTCTTCATGGACTCGACAACCTCGGTGAAGACGGACTTGTTCTCGGTGACTATCAGGTCGGATATGGGGATACCATTGACGTCCTCAAATGGGGTTCCCACCACGTCAGTCCACGAAGGACTAACCCACTTGATGGTCCCGTCTAGATTGAGGTCAACAATGACATTGAGGGTCTGCTCGGCGGCCTCGCGAAGCTCCTCCCTCTCCTCTCTTATGTCCTGGCTCAGCGACCGCTCCATGGCGGTAGCCTGTAGAGCCCGCAGCGAGGAGACGGCCGGAGGAGCCAAAGAGGCGACAGCCGGGGGGGACGCCGGGGAGGCCATGGCTATGAGAGCCGTCGGGCCCGGGCTCGCTCGGCGTGGTGTTGATGATGGAGCAGGGTGTCGGAGGCTAAGCAGCAGCTGGCAGGCGAAAGCGGGAGTGGTGAGATTCGGGGTCTGGCAAGGGCGCCAGAACTAGAGAGCGGCGAGACTCGAAGACATGACGGTCGGTCAGGTCGGTCGCCGGCGAGGGTGTCTCCAGCTGACGTGGAACTTCGTTCGGGCGCGGGCATCGACGGTGGGGGAGGGTGATTCCCTCGTGAGTGATTCCCTCGTCTCGCACGGCGGAAGACGGAGACGGAGACGAAGACGAAGACGAAGGGAGCGACGATGGACTCGTCGGTCCGGGGCCGATTGAGAGCCGCTTCGGTCGCTTCGAGGAGGAACTTGTCGGAGCAGAGACGCTGAAGTCGTCGTCGTCGAGTCTGACTGTCGCTGTGAGGGTCCAGGGAGTCCAGGGCGTCCAGGAGAAAGGGCTCGAGTCTCGAGGGCACAAAAAGTTCAGCCCAAACGCTTCATCACGATGCACGATGGTCGGCCGAGCCGTGGCTCCGTTGCTCGCGTTCCTCTCATGATACAATAAGCGGGGGAGGCGGCTTGTTGGCCAATCACCACCCTCCATCTTCTCCTCCAGTGCTGTTAGGAGTCTGGTGAGCAAGCAAGCTCGCTCCTCCACCCTCACTCTAGACTTTACGTACATCTGTTACCTCTTTGGGCGTGCACAGCTGGAACAGATGCTCCCTTGGATGATGCCTCTTTAATAATGGACCATCTGTATATACTGGATCCGAGATCTTCAAGACTCTCCCGTTTCCAAGTACGTGAATACTACTTCAGCATTCGTGTGCTGCTCCAGATTCCCATCATTGTATCTCTCCCGTCCCGTCCCTTCCACTACCTAAGGTACCTAAGCTACCTTAGATACAGTCGATTACATGTATTCGTGAGTACCTTGCTTGAGAGCCCAGAGCAAATGTCGTCTCCCGCAAGCTGCTGCAAGAAAATGGAGGAGGGAGGGCATCCCCCCATCTCACTCCCAGTCCCAGTCTCAAATCCCTTCGGCCTTTACAATACTTCATGCAGAATAACTTCGCGGCTCACGCTAACCCTGAACTCTCCCCTCCCATGACCACTAACACCGGGGCTGCTTCGCGGAGGCGGGCCGGAGGTGCGGGCAACCATATCAAGGGCTCAACAAGGATGAGGTGCTCTCACGTTTCGTGTCTAGGCTTGTTGTTTCGCTGGAAATGCCATTGTACGGCAATAACAATCGAGTCATGCATCTTATCCTTCTCCGTGTTGGCCGCATAAGCATATCACACACCCTTCTTTATCAACTCGCATGAAGCGTTCGTTCGTACGAGACCCTGATAGATTCATCCATGGACGATGGATCACTGGTATCCAATATTACTATGCACATGAGGTAGGTGAGGTCTTCAATGTGGCACATGTTACTACTCCAAACTGCCGTGCAAGATTGATGAAACATTTTACCACCTGTTTCTCTTCCCCATCCAGACCTGGTTGCCCGACGTCTCCAGTGGCTGCTGCGCCCGTGAGCCCATAAACCACTTTTAGCCTGTTGTTGCACCTCGGCCCTTCGGCCATCCAAGGATTGGCTTTCAACTGCCGGTGTTTTGAGGAAACCCCCGACTTTTGATCCATGGATGACGGATGATGGATGATGGATCCAGGATGCATCGTTAGTAAACATTGATGCATTGAGTTAATCACATGCATCAGCCTTGACACTACGCGTTACCTATAACACCTTCGCTAAGGTAACGGCGCCCGTCTGCTCCCCGTCTGCTCTCCCCGTCTCCTCTCATCAACGAATTGAGTGGCTCGGCAGGCCTCCTCTTCCATCAATGTTCCCTCATCACACACTACACACTACACACTACTACACACCACACACCACCGCACAGCCATCTCCATCTCACACCGCACACTACCAACTGACGAATACACACCACACGCACGAGCACACACATACTCGCCTACAAGCAGCCACGAAGCCGCGAAGCCACCAAACGTCCAAGCTTTTCAAGCAGCATCCTCGTCGGCCAGTCATCGCATGGCGGGTTGGCTCGACGAATAGGCTCGTCAGCTTATCAAGCTTCAAGCTTCCCTCCATCTTACCGCAAGCTACAGCCAGCGTAATTAACAGACCGCCATCACTCCCCCATCGTCGACATATCCCTCTCCTTGAGCGACCATTCTTGCCTCTGACTTTCAAGCCACTCTCCTTTCTCAACCCAGCGCTGCTCTAGCCATGTTGCCAGTTCCTCGTCCTTTTCGGGCAGTGATTCGATGGCGAAGCGTCGCACATGCACGTGGAATTTGTATCCCGCTTCCACACCGACGCCGCTAAGCCCCGGGACGCTCAATGTCTCCCACATGGACGGCCCTTTCTGGAAGATTCCCTCATGCTGGTAGGCAATTGTGAAGTCATATACCGCCTTGATGTGTGGTGTCTTTCGAAGGTGCTGCACCGTCGTGATGAACCCCTTTGTGCGTGGATACAATAGATGCATTGGTTGCCGTCGGTTTGCCGTCTCGCAGAAAGCCTTGGACTCGGCATACTTGACGAGTGTAAAGCGAGTTGCCTCGCTGAAGCTGATGAGCCCTAATAAGCACGCCGTCAGCCTGCGGTATCTCACCTCCAATTGTCCCGTGCAGTAGATCTACACAGTAGATAATCGATGTATACGTACAGGTAGGAAACTGCCTCTCGACCATGTCAGAGAAGACACGGTCCAATTCAACCTTGTCCTTAAGCCAGTTGCGGCTCACCAGAGGCATCCCCATCGCCCACAAACCCCATCCCAAGAAAGGGACAATGCGTAGTTGGATCTTGGCGAAATAGCGACAGCGGCCTAGCATCCCAGCTCGTTGGGCGAGTTCCTGCACCATGTAGAAATCGCACCAGCCGACGTGGTTGACGACCACGATTGCCGATTCGCCTGCAGGGAGCGAGTCTCCAGAGAATGAGATGCGAGCCCCATTGACGCGAGTGAAGATGATCTGAATCCACAGCCAGACGCTCTCTGCGATTTTAGAAGATGCATCATAGACAGCTCGAGGCGCGACGAGCTTCAACGGCAATAGCAACGAGAGGATGACATCTGCTGCCAGCAGGTAGAGGACCCAGGGCGCAGTAAATGCAACTCCTCGGATGTTATTGATGAGAGACCCGCGACGAACCATGACATGAGAGTCGAGGGGGGTAATCTTGTCGCTTCATCCGTTGCAGATGTCTACAATTCCAATTGCCAGCTCGTCCAGAATGCATGACGACATTGAGGCGCCCTGACAACCTGTAGAGCGGGCTGGACTCATGGGGCATGTGGAGCGCAAGAATACGTAGCTCAAAGTGGCTCATGAAGGCCAGCATCAGCTAGAATGAGGCTGTGAACTCCGAGGTTGCCTTCTTCCGACGGAAGTGATTATATAACAGCTTAGGCGCAGCCTCGAGCAAGAATTTGAACGGCCCAGCACTCGTCAGCATCGCTTGGTGTAAGACAAATGGCCCTTGCCAATTGCTCCGCTAACACTGCCTAACGTACCTTAGCAGTAAACAGGTGAGGAGTCGTGAGGCGCCAAATACTAATACGACCCGTACGAAGCGGCAGATGATCCTACCCCACGTCAAAAACATCGTTCCACGACCCTCACTAACCTCGCCAATCTTCGTCTGTACATCTCAACACCAACAAGACCCGTCAATTGTGTCGTACCGTACCCTTCAGACGCGTCACACACACTTTTGCACATAAAACTCCAGATCCCAACGACGGTCACGTGCCTTGCGTCCTGCTTACGGGGATTCCGACGCCTCCGACGGTTAGACTGCTTTGGCAGCGCCTATCTCGATTATCGAGTCGCCGCATCTTGCGCCCTGCAACGACCATTGTCCACCTCTTTTTTAAACCCCCAAGAGTCTGGTTGTCAATTTTTTAGGCTTGAAGTGAACAATTTGGTATGTTCCATGGTCCAGACATGGTCTCGTCTCTTGTAGCTTATCTCCCAAACCCCGCCGTTACTGCTCCGCCCTTCGTAAACATCTACAGGCTACAGTCATTGGCATTGGATCCCAACTAATGTTTCCACCAGAACGTTGGCAACGACACGCAGCGGAAAACTTTGTCGTTACTCTTCATCGATTCAACAGCACTCTATGTCCTCGTCGTTCTCCCCAGAGCAGTCTGAGGTTGGCTCCGGAGCCGCTGGTTCCGGGGCTGAAGACAAAGACGGGCTCTCGTCACTCAATCTCGACTTCCTCAAATCGCTAACAGAAAAGAAGCCTTCTAAAGGTAAGGTTCCAATGAGAAAGTTAATCTGTTTCGACGACTAATCTGCCGCTCTAGATGGGACTCCACAGAAGAAACGAGGGCCAAAGCCCAATAGTAAGCCAGCGCTGACCAGGCGCCAAGAGCTCAACCGACAAGCTCAAAGGTATGTTTCCATGTCTCTGAGCTCATGCAGTACTCTAATCACCACTTCTCCATAGGACTCATCGTGAGAGAAAGGAGATGTACATCAAAGCTCTAGAGGATGAAGTCCTACGGCTCAAAGAGTCATTCAGCCAGGTTTCACTGTGCAAGGAAAAGCTGGCCCAAGAGAACCAGCAGCTAAAAGCTACCTTGTCTCATGGCGGAATGCATCTTCCAAGCCCTGGCCAAACCGATGAGAGTACTGGTTACGCATCGAGCACCAGTATGTCGGGTGGGCATATACACGGCAACTCGAGATCATTTACGCCGACAATGACGTTGCAGTCCACTGCGACGTCGGAATCCTCGCCGAATCATTCGTTCTTCCCGAACGAGCAGCAGCCGATGGGCGGCCATCAGCTTCAAAACTCGTCGCAGCAGGCCGTGAGCCAAGGTGGCGTGGACCTGGACGAAGCAGGAATTGACTTCGTTTTAACGTACGATAACTCCTCCTCGAAGGCCTACCTCCCACCTCCCCCACAGTGACCCGAGAGTGTGAATGGTGAACGAAGCCGAAACGAGGCCGCGATTGGTGGTCAGGCTTGCTAACAGTTGCATTTTATCGAGAGTTTGTAGTCTCGAGAGACCTTGTATGGCACATTTGCCCTGGATGATGAACAGAACAGCCGAGACAGGGCACGATCCCTGTGGCCATGCTCTGATGGCGTCATGTCCTCCTGGCCCCTTTACGGCGCTGACTCCGGATATCCCCTTCGGAGCCAGCCAAGTTCATGGTAAGCCGTCCGCTGGTCAACCAACGTGGGAGCTCAGCAAGAGCGGCCTATCAACGTTGCTTGATCTCAGTGCGAGGCTGGATCTTGACGGCGAGATCACTCCCGTCATGGCGTGGGGCTTGATTCTGGCCAATGCAAGACTTCGCGATCTTCAAGTGTGCGACTTGCAGAGGGTGAGCCTGGAATTGGCCAAGAAAACAAGATGCTATGGGTAGGCTCGCAAAGCTGGCTTGAATCCAAGATGTGGTTGCTAACTTTGAAATGCAGATTTGGTGCTGTGTTGGAAGAGTTTGAGCTCCGAGATGCGCTGGAGAATGTGCTGATTTGGAAGCCGGAGACGATGGCTATCGATGTATAATATGACTGAGGTTGGGAAGAGCCTTATTCAAGTGTCCGAGAAATACAAATACCTTTAGATGACATTGTTGTTGAATGCGTGATGTCGGAATGAACCCAACTGTTCAACTCCCGTTCGTGAATAATACCACCGAGGCTGACTGACTGACTAACTAACGGTAGACAGCTGCGCACACCTGGCGCCGCGGGGCTTGCAACTTTTTTCGGTAGACCAGGGGCCCCACACCCCACCCCACCACAAATTCATCGTGGATATCCAAATTCTAGCATCACGGTGACAAAGCGCAGCTCCTCCCCTCCCTCCCCCACCCACGCGCAACAGCACAAAATGACAGACTCACTCGACTACGTGAAGATCTGCGAGAGCTGCCCCCCGGGCGATGGCTGGGGCCCGTCCGTCACCACCGAGACCACCCTGAACGGCGTGCCCTATGCGCCCTTCTCCAAAGGCGACAAGCTGGGCCGCATGGCCGACTGGACCACCGAGGGCAAGGAGGGAACTCGCGGCGGCCGACAGCAGTACAACCGGAACTACCGTGGTAGGTATCCTGGCCGTTTTGCGGCGTTGATGTGACGAAACCATGCTTACAACCTCAACTTAGACCAGCAAGTCTACGGAGCCAGCAACGCCATCACCTTCATCGCACCGCCTGCCGAGGACGAGTCTTCCTTCTCCGTCGTCAGCAACGCCCGAGAGTCAACCAAGTCGAGATACGGCCGAGGCGCCATCTTCACCCGCGGCCGCGGCCAGCGTGGTGGGCGAGGCAACGACCGTGGCGGACGCGGAGGAGGTGGACAACTTCAGAGAACCGGCGACCAACAGCAGACCGGTCGTGGTGGACGGGGCGCCTACGGCTACGACCGGGGAGGCCGACCCAACGCCGGTGGCCGCGGTGGCCGCCGCTTCGGCTGGAAGGATTACGACAAGCCTGCCCGGAACCGTGATGCGAGTGTTAACATCAAGGCTGAGTGGAAGTTGCTCGAGGAGATCGACTTCAACCGCCTGGCCAAGTTGAACCTGGACGCCGACGAGGGCGAGGATATCGACGACTACGGCTTCCTCTACTACTACGACCGTACATACGACAAGGCACCGGTCAAGGGCGCCGAGAAGAAGCTCGTGGCTGTGGATCGTGCCTCGTACAACGTCACCACCTCATCCGACCCCATCATCCAAGAACTCGCCGAAAAGGACGAGGGAACCATCTTTGCCACGGACAGCATTCTCTCCATGCTCATGTGCTCGCCCCGTTCCGTCTACCCCTGGGATATCGTCATTGTGCGACAAGGCAACAAGGTCTTCCTCGACAAGCGTGATAACGCTACGCTTGACTTGGTCACGGTCAACGAGAACGCCGCCGACGCCCCTCTGGATGCTGCTGATGGCAGCAAGGACACCGTCAACCAGCCCAACGCCCTCGCCGAGGAGGCCACCTACATCAACCACAACTTCGCCAACCAGGTCGTCAGCGAGAGCGAGACCAACAAGGTGGAGATGACACACGGCAACCCCTTCTACAACTCCTCCGAAGACACCGACCCTCCCGCTAGCAAGGCCTACAAGTACCGACGTTTCGATCTCTCAACTAACGACGAGGAGCCCGTCTACTTGGTCGTGCGAACCGAGGTCGATGCCGTGCAGAGGAACGCCATCAGCGGCGAGGATCAGTACATGACCATCAAGGCGCTCAACGAGTTCGACAGCAAGGCCCAGGGCAGCGGCGGCGCTCTTGACTGGCGAAGCAAGCTGGTCGCCCAGCGCGGTGCTGTGGTTGCTACCGAGATGAAGAACAACAGCTGCAAGCTCGCCAGGTGGACGGTGCAGAGCATCCTGTCCAAGTCGGACGTCATGAAGCTCGGGTACGTATCTCAACAACCACATACATAACCCTTCCCATTGCTAACCCTTTCCCCTCCTAGGTTCGTTTCCCGAGTCAACCCCAAGCTCAACGATAAGCACGTCGTGCTCGGAGTCGTCGGCTGGAAACCCCGCGACTTCGCCAACCAGATGAACCTCTCGCTCTCCAACGGCTGGGGTATCGTCCGCACCATCGCCGACATGTGCCTCAACAGCGAAAACGAGGACGCCAAGTTCGTCCTGGTCAAGGACCCCAACAAGCAGATCCTACGCCTATACGAGGTCCCCACCGAGAGCTTCGACGACGATGACGAGGACGACGGCGACGACGAGGACGAGGCGGACGAGGCGGCCGCCGATGCGGCGGAGAAGTAGGTAGACTTTGATACGCGAGGTTTGGGAACTGGGGCTCGTTTTTGTTTCCTGGGAGGAGGGGATATGGCAGGTTATAGCCGAGGGGCTGCTCCGCGCTTTAATGACTGAAGCGGTGGACGAGCGCTCCGAACGAAATCTGTACATTTTGTGGCGCTTCATGACAGGCTGGAACCAAAAAACACAATGTGAATTTGATGCAATTTTAATACTCGATGTCTTAAGCGGTACTGCTGCTTCTGCTTATCTTGGCGTGTGAATTACTATAGTACAATTCGGCTTCCGTCGATACGAGGTTCATGCTGGGTTTCCATGCTTGGTAAAGTTAGTCAATTACAGTGCCCCAATTCATATTAAGTTGGTCAACTAAGACATCCAGTCCACACAGCATATTCTCCTATTTACTAGAGGGTCTTAGTAGAAAAGACCATCAAGTGACTGTTGGAGAACAGTGAAATCGGTATTTCGTCGGCCTGGGCGGATGGGTATTCCACTGTTGTTGTTCTGGAATTGGATATACGTAAAGTGATACGTTGCACGGAGAGAATCCCCAACCCTGTCACGCATCAAAAGCTTCACTATCAAACCATAGACTAAAAGCAGTGGTATTAGACGCAGTTTATTTGCCTCTTTTTTAGAAGCCAGTTTAAGTTGCATGTGATGGCGAATCTTCATATCCCTGAACACGGTGGTATAGCCCGCAGTGCCCAACCCCTGAATGACGCTCTGCTCCCAACGACACGACAACAACCACAACGACGACGGTCATACAAAGCGTCTTAGCAGAGTACCTCTAAACATGAGCGCCAGCAGGCTTTCCTTCAAGAGAAAGTCGGGTCCTCAAGTCGCAGACTAACCAATTAGGTACCTATGCTTTGTTCCTCTCACGGGCAGCGAGCTCCTCCCTCTGCTTCTCACAAACCCACTCACGCGCAGCGTTCTGCACTGGCAACTGCAGACGGCACGCCGCCTGGCACGACGCAGCAATCATAGTCGCAAGGGCTTCCTCGTGGTAGCCGTATGTGCGCAGCGTGCGCAGCGGGCCGCGCGACCAAGCGCGCGAGAGCTCGCGCTGGAGACAGTCGCCGGCGGGGAGGTCCGGGTACTCGTTCTTCGTCAGCAGGGTGTCGCGGATGAGCTCGTCGCTTACGGCTTGGAGGGTTTGCGCGGGCGAGGAGGAGTGCATGGGGGCGAAGTGCGTGGAAGGAGGGGGAGAGTGGGAGAGGGAAAGGGGAGGGAGGTTTGGAGGCTGGGTGGAGTGGTAAATGTGAGTGTGCAGAGATTGGGCACTGCTTTGTGGGCGAGGCGGCGGGAAGGGTGAGGCGTGGGGAGCGCGAGCTGGAAGGGGAGGAAGACGACGGGCTTGTGGCGTAGATGTGGAGGTTGGAGGAGGATGAACTGCTTGGTGTTGAGGACGGGGATGCTGAGGGGGATGAGGATGCTGAGGCTGAGATCTCGGCTGTTCCAAGGGCAGGACTTCCCGGGGAGACGAATTATAAGGGCCTGCCTGTGCAACCGTACCATCATGGCGATACCACTGCTGGCTAGCTCCGTTGATGGCGGGTTCGACGGTGTACAAGGCTCGATTCTTGGGCTGGTCGGGGCAATCTGGTTGAGATAGAGGTGGACGTTCGCCGCTGGGTGAAAGCCGAGACGGGTCGTGAACACCCACTTCGTCTTGCCCGTTAGGTCCCTCTTCTTCCGGGTCTTCCTCCGGCTGGTAGTCACCATCAGGGTCGTCAGGCTCAAGATTGATCACGGTTGGCGTAGGAGTGTCGTCTTCGTCGTCGTCGTCGTCGTCGTCGTCAGGGGACGCAGCGACCTGCCTCGTCGCCTCAGTCGTGCCCCGTCTTCGTTCTTCCCTCTTCGCCGCAGCTCTCGTCACGCGTCCTCGTCTCGGAGCCGCCGCCCTCTTCTTCTCCGAGGCCTTCTCGGCATCCTTCTTCCTCCGCGCCTTCATCTTGACGTGGACATCCCAGCTAACGGTATCAGGGTCCAGCACATGTCGATTGTTCCCCTCCAGACACCCCTCTACGCAGCAGCCGTGGCAGACGGAGAGTTGGCAGTCGAGGCACTTTTGAACGGTCCCGCGAGCGCGGCGGTTGCAGAAGTCGCACTTGGCCATGCCGATGCCTAAAGCCTCCCATCCTTTGTGGACGATGCCGGTGGTAGGGGCTCGTGAAGGGGCCGTGGGGGGTTGGCGAGGGGCTACATGGGGTAGGAATCCTGATGAGGCGGTGGTGGACTTGTCTTGCGAAGATGGTGCGCTTGGGGAGTCTGCCATATTTGTTGTTGCGAGTCAGCGTATAGTTGAAGTAGTGGTTGAGAGCCAGACGGAAGCGGAGGTGACTTCGGCTTTGGTCGAGGGTGTCATGCACCGAGGCAGAAGACAAACGCCTTGAGGTTGAAATTGTTGTCAGAAGTGCTGATCAGAAGCGATGTAGGGGTAGTCGAGAAGTGCGTGCAAACCCCGAACAAGACTCAAGTTCCCCTTGGAGGTTAATTGTCAACCATCCGCGGTGGCCATCCAGCAGCAATAGACGACTGTCAAAGGTTATTCGTTTGCTTACTCTCTGCTTGTCTGTTTACCTGCCCAGCGACAGCGACTGGAGAAAGCACAGAAGTGTTTGAGTTACGAAGAGGAGACGGATATAAAGGAGTGTTGGACGGCAATGAAGTGTGTGAAGGTCAAGAGTGAAGCAAAGCAGCTATTCAGGGCGAAGGACATTGCACGGGGGGTAATGAGATGGGAGGACACAATCACTGCAGGTTTTTGGTAGAGCCAATGTGAAATGGACTGTAGCTGGGGCATTGTGACGAGGCGTGACGGTGAGGTTGGAGGGACCATGATTCAATGTCGTCTGGTGGTAAGGTAAGGTGAGTATGTTGAGATGATTGTGCTGCCAGCTGCGAAACCGGAAGTAAATCAAATCACTTCACAAGTAGATTAAATCGAAGACGTACGACATAACCCAAGGGAACAGTTGTAGATCAGATCCATACCCGCAGTAACCACCTTTGAACAGGAAGACAACGAATGCTGTTGCTCGTCGTTCGTCTCATCTCACGATAGCTTCATATCCCTCCTTCAACCTCTCACCTAATAGCCGTCCCGCCTGCCATTATTAGAAAACGTCCATCAGCTGCCCGACGACCGGAGGCCCCGGTGGCCGAACGGCTACGAGCCAATCACGTGGAATTACCGGGGCGCAGCAAGCCCCGACTGCAGGATCACGGCCCCTGTGGGACCCGGAAGGTCGGCACGGGGAAAGGCGCTTGGCTTGGCTTGGCTTGCGGGAGACGGAGAGGGAGTTTGGGAGGCGTTTGGGGAACGTGTTGGGTGAGGTGATGCTGGGGAGGATCGTAGGATAGGACGGCACGCTGTGAAGTCTTGGCTTTTAGTGAGTAAAAATTGCAGTTAATTCACAGCTTGGAGTGGAAATAAAGATCTCGAGTTACTGACTGATTCTCGAAGATGATGCATGGCATCTCTCCAGACCATTTGATAGATCATCTACACCATTGTAACACAGGAAAGTATCGCCGTCATAAAATCTCCTAGCTCTCTTTATGTAAATATAACACTAGAGTCCAAGATCCATGATTGCTTTGTGTCTCGGCCATCCTGTCGCCGGCCCCGCACCCAAGTCTACGCTACAGCCACTCACCAGCGCCAAGCGAAGCTCCCAGCAGCCGTAGCAAGCATCAAGCAGCAGCACGGCCTCCCCAAAATCCATCTCGACAACCCAAAGAGTCGCTTTCTTTCTCCCACATCCACTCCCATCTCCAACCTCACTCCTCCCGTCGCATCGAACTTTGCCAGTTTCTATCTATCGCGTTCACACTTGCAGCTCAAATCGACATGTCCAACCAAGATTACTACAGCGGCGGTGGCGGCGGCGGCGGCGGTGGCTACCCCCAGCATCCTCAGCCTGTGAGCAACTCTCCTCTCCTCGAGTCCTCTGCATGCGCTCGCTTGATTTTCCTTTCACCACCACCCGAGTTGCTAACTCACCATCTTGCACCCAGTCCTACGGTCCCCCCCCAAGGCCAATACGCTCCACAAGGCCAAGGCTACGGTCCTCCCCAAGGCCAAGGCTACGGTCCCCCCCAAGGCCAAGGCCAATACTACGGGCCTCCCCAGGGCCAAGCGCCGATGCAGTACCAGCAGGCTCCGCCGCCGCCGCAGCAGGGCGGCAAGTCTAAGGGCGGCGGCGGCTGCTTGACAGCGTGTCTGGCCGCGTTGTGCTGTTGTTGTGTGGCCGAAGAGGCGTGTGAATGCTGGTAAGTTAAAGATGTGAAGAAGACGTAACGTTGTCGCTGGTGATGGCGTTGTGGTTTTTGCGACGGATTGTTGCTGACATGGTGTCTGCGCTTTAGTTTCGAGTGCTGCGACTGTCTCTTGTAAACGAATCGAATCGAATCGAGATGGGTCGGGCCGGGTCGGGTCTTATACGTTGGGCAGGACATTGATGCGACTTGAACGCTACATACTTACTTACTTACCCACAAAGTGTCTGAGGCTGGCAATAAGGAACGGTATGCCACGAGGAGGAGTTGAATATTGGAAACATGGCAGCAAGCGGAGAGGCACGGGGTCAAGGGAGGAAGAAAAGAGCTCCATGAGAGAGAGAACCTACGAGAGCCGCGTCGCCAGGCTCATTTCATTTTTTTTGGTCTACTTGCGTCACATCCTTTTAAGCGTCCGCGCATGGCTGCTATTGCTGCTCACGGCCTTGTTACATGATAGTCACAGCAGGGCCGTTCTGGATTGCTTGCTTATAATACCATGCCCACATCTTTTCCCCAGAACCAAATATGGCATCCATCCTTCCATCCGTCCGTGTCTCTCCAGTTCAACCCGTCTCTCCAACTCACCGTAACTAGTTCTAGTTCTTCTGCACATAATTGGCCGGGAAGAGGCCCGACTTGCCCTGGTAGTGTCCGAACCACCAGTCCTCGTCAGGGAACTCCAGTCCCGTGATCTTGGCGTCTTCGGGGAAGCTCAGTTCTATCGCCAGTTGTTAGCTCATCTTTTTCTCGGGTTCCTTACATGCGTTAAGGGGGCTTACCGTTGTCTTCCGCCGCTTCATAGTCATAGAGTGCCGTCGCCGTGGGCTCGTCCGCTGAAGGTGCCGATGCCGCCGGAGCTGGTGCCCGACTCTGCTGCGCTGCCGGGGGTGGGCTGGGCGGCGCCGGGGCCGACTCCTCGGCTCCGTCCTCGACAATCTCCACGTAGTTGCTAGGGAAGAGACCGCTCTCTCCCTTGGAGTTGGTTCCCATCCACCAATCGTCGTCAACCATCTCAATGTTGGTCACATACTCTCCGTCCACCAGGTCAATCTCGTTGTCCTCGGCCTTTTCGTAGTCATACTGGATCTGCGCTCGGTAACCCTCCTGGCGCTGCTCGCCTCCTGCAACATGTTCGGGCTCAAACTTCTGTTCGGCCACAGCATTGGCCGCGCCACGAGACACCTGCTGGACCTCGTGGTCGTCGGCAAGATCCTCCTCCCTGGGGATGTCGATCTGACTAGGGGGCAGCGGGGGAGGAGCGCGCTCCTCTTCGGGAGTCTCCGCCCGCAGTGGTGGTCCACGGCTGACAGGTATCGCGATGCGGACGGGTGATTGCTCTCGCTCGGGCGATTCCTCACGCTCCGGGGATGGCTCTCGGACTTCAGGAATCGTCTGGTAAGCCCTTTGGTCCTCGGGTTCGTTATCACTTTCCTCCGCAGCCGGTCGGCTCGGGAGTCCTGGCAGCGCGAAGCCTCCAGTAGGTCTCGAGTTGGCGGGCACGGGAGGGGGCGGCGATGATTCCTCTTCCTCCTCATGGAAACCGCGTGATGCCGAGGGAGCGGCCGAGGCGCTGATGGGTGCAGTATCCTTGAATCGATCTCGCAGAGCAGAGATTCCACCTGACGGAGAAGAAGGCGTCTCCTCGACGCTCCTGTTATCGTCACCCGTGTTCTGCTGGCTCAGATCCTTGGCCGCTGCACCTTGGCCGTACCCAGCGGCATGAACAGGAGCCCAGCTTTTTCCGGCGTACCCGCTCTTCCACTCGTTGCCGCTTTTGTGAGTCGCGACAGGAGACGCGGCAGGAGAGCTAGATGTACCTCCAACATCCCCACCTCTCTCTTTTGCCTTCTTCTCAGCCCATAGTTGCGCGGGTGTCTTTCCGCCCTTGTCGGCGAACGTACGACTTGCAGCCCCAACAGGAGCAGCCGCGGGAACGGACGGGGACCCGAAACCAAGGCCACCAGGAGTGGGCGGCTTGGTTCCAGTGAAGCTGGAAGCTCCTCCGAATTTGTTCGCAACCTTGGGTTTCGGTAGCGATGTCAGTCGCTCGGATTGAGCAGGTTGCGAGAACGCAGCCTTCCTATCCGCAAGAGGCTTCGGCTCTTCGGGCTCAGCAGACTCCGACTCGTCCGCTGGCTTTTGTGCCTTGGCCCTGATCGCAGCAATATCGACCTTTCCGATCGGCTCGTAAGCGCCCTTGACCGGAGTCGGTCTGTAGTCGTCGGCCTTTTGCGCCTGCGCGCGGATGGCCGCAATGTCGACTTTACCCACCGGCTGGTAGGCACCCCTGACAACATCGGGCGCATCCTCCCGCTTAGGAGCGCTGTAGTTGGACGAACCAGAGCTCTGTTTTGTGAGGTCGGCCAAGTTCACCTTGGTCGGCTTGTAGGCCGATTCGACCTTTTCTAGTTTTGTCCTGGTAATCTGGGGAGCATCGGAACCCCAACCGTCCTGGTCCACGTTTTCATCTCTTCTAGACCGGGCAGCGACGATGGGGTTTACGCCCCGGCTGGAAGCAGTAGGGGTGAATGCAGGCTTCGACTTGACTGGTGGCGGCGCGGCGGCACGAGTGCTGTCGCCAGAGTATTTGGAGCCAGAAGCGTCGGAAACCTTTCGAAGGATTGTTTCCGGCTCCAGATCGCTATCGGAACGAGCGGTGATCTGGACGTGGTATCCATGAAGGACCTTGGAAACAGCGGCCAGGTGGCTGGTGAAGTAGCCCTTGGTTCGCTCGGGTACGCCTCCACCACACCAAGCAATAAGAACCGACTTGGGCAGGCCACTGTTGGGGTCTTTGATCTTGAGGTAGGCAAACTGAATGCGCCCCTCGTTGAAATCTTCGATCAAGTCGGCAAGTTCGCCCTCTGTTACCAAGTTAGCGAGACGGAGCAATGCAGCGGATTGAAGCCAGCAGCATACCGCCCGTCTCTTGGACCTTGAGAATGCTCTCTTTGGCACCGCTGTCCTGGAAGGCGTTTAGGAGAGGAGCTTGGACGGAAAAAAGAGCCCATTGAGCATAGGTGGGAGAGTTGGAGGTTGGCGCAGGGCCGTTGACCACGCCATTGTAGCTGCTCTTTATGGACGGGCCATTTATCGACAGGTTTAAAGACGCCATCGTGGTGTTTTGTAGTGCTGCGCGGCGTTTCGTAGAAGCTGACGGGGGGGGATGACGAAGCTGGGACGATGGGGGTTGGGCAACGTTCAAGTGTCGTTGCTGCGGCGGCAGCTCGGTAACAGGCTGCGGCGGAACTCCGGAGACGGGGTCAGAGAAGACAGAAAGCGAGCAGAGAGTCTGCTTGAGCAAGATGAGGTTCGAAGGTCCTGAGAGTTGAGAGATTGAGAAATGGCCGCTGCGAGGAGTTGCCGTGAGTTGCGAGTTGGCAATGTGGCTGATGATGTAGCTTCCAACGTCGCCTGCGAGTGGGTGCTACTTTGTCCGGGCGTTGAGTGGCCCGCGCTCATCACTGCAGCACAGCGCTCATTGCTCACTGCTGCTCACTGCCTGCTGCGCAACGCCGCAGCCTCCACTGCAACTGTTTAGGGGCGGGGTGAGCTGAGCTGGATCTGCTTAGTCGCATACCGAAGCCCGAGCTCCCCACTGCGAATACGCTTTGATACGAGCACTTCGTAAACGTACTGCAATGCTTGTAGCCGGTGCTCCGGTTGCCGCAAGCCCACCAAAATGACGCAAGCGTAGCAGCACTGTCAGCGCCCCTCCAGCACCCCTCGGTACCGCTGCCCCGCCAAAATTTGACCTCCCACTTGGACTTCGCAAAGAGCAGATCGTCGTCCGACCACTCGCTGCTCAGCCTTTTCCAACACAACCTCACTCATCCATCAACCGAGAACCGCCATGTCGACAATCACCGAGGTCACCAGCGTGGAGCAGTGGGAGCAGCTGCTGGGCTCAGTGCCCTCTACTACGCTCGTCATCGTCTCCTTCCATGCGCCATGGGCTGCTCCTTGCGCGCAGATGGCTACCGTTCTGTCCACCCTCGCCTCCGAGTACCCAGCAACCGAGCCCCCGACGACCAAATGGGCCGCCATCAACGCCGAGGAGCTCAGCGACATTAGCGAGTCCTATGACGTGACTGCCGTCCCCTTCTTGGTCCTCTTGAGGAACGGCCAAGTTGTCGAGACCGTCAGCGGCAGCAGTGCCCTCAAGGTTAGAACGGCCATCGAACTTCACGCCCAGCGATCCGGCCCCGAAGCCGCAGCCACCGATGCGCCGAACGGAACAGATGTGAGCAGTGCACCTGCGGAGGAGCAGGACCCCGAGAAGAAGAAGGAGGAATTATTCAAGCGGTTGGCAGATCTAGTCAAGGCTGCCTCGGTTATGCTCTTCATGAAGGGCACACCCAGTTCACCCCAGTGCGGATTCTCACGGCAACTAGTTGGCCTCTTGAGAGAGAACTCCGTCAAGTACGGATTCTTCAACATCTTGGCCGATGACGAGGTGAGGCAGGGGCTCAAGGAATATGCGGAATGGCCGACATATCCGCAGTTGTGGATTGACGGCGAACTTGTGGGCGGATTGGATATCGTGAGTGATCTACAAGAAACGGACAAGATGCGCAGACTGACATTATGCAGGTTAAAGAGGAAATTGGCAACAATGCCGAGTTTTTCAAGCCATACAGCGTCAGCGGAACGGTTGACCCCGCGGCCTGAATGCGAATCTCCGAAGAGGGTTTCAGTGCGCTTATGATGAAAACATGTCAAATACGTCCCAGGATGGGTTTCGAGTCGCGGGCGAGTCACAATGCTTCCACTGTTTCATAGCTGCGCACGACAGCAGCAACAATCTGAACAAACCTTGCGGGACGTAGGGAAGGGATGGGAAGGAATTCGGCGCCGGGCTGTAAAGCACTTTGTTAGAGGAGGGAGGAAATCATTGGAGTGGAAGACTGCCACGATAGTTGTTGAACCCAGGGTTTAGGTGGGTGCGGCTTGCGGTTTCGGCTACCACCTCACGATGGTGCTATTTCCAGGGATTCCACCAAGACGAATACAGGATGGCAAGCAGACTTGGACGATGGAGGGGACGTTGGAAGGGCCTCGTAGATAGCATCACGGACATTTTTAAGATGATAGGTCTGGTCAGGGCTGGAAAATGAAACCTGTGAGCAAGCAAGTAACTGGGACAACATGCAGCGCATTACCCATCCATTGTAAATATTGTTGATTACTCGATATTGGTGAGGCTTGTGTAACCTTATCCTCTAACAAATAAACAATCAACGAGACCCCCCCCTGTTAGTCCTCGAACAATGATCAATGACGGGAGTTTCTATGCGATCTGATTCTTAGTGTGGGGTGACTAGCGCTGACAAATTGATCCGAGAATTCAGGTTCCCCCATGCAGCTAACAAGCACCGTCGGATATGGCGAGAGATGACTCACGGCCGCATGCCGATTACTCCGCTTGGAAGATTTGAGGTCGTGGCATGTAGGGGTTGTACGGCTGTGCGGGTACAGTATGGACTGTAAACTCAGCCACTTCTGCTGTAACATAAAGATTAGTGATGGGTTTGTCGTTTGTGGATAGTTATTAGGAATACGTAGTTGCAAGACCTTGACTGTGGTAATGTTATGTAAGGTAGTGAAACATTGTTATGTAGCACATTTGACAACCTGCATCACGAAAGTAAACGTTGACATGTGTGTGCTAGAGAATCACGGTTTATGCGTCAGAGAGTTGAAGCACTTGTTGGAATGTTATGGGGAAACAAATTCTCCCAAAGTCTCAGATGGCGTTAAACAGCAGCTGTAATTAATGCATGGCTTAATAGGATCTATGTACGAAACCTCTCATTTGAATCATATGATGTCAGTATATATTCCCAGGGTGTCTTACACACAGGACAGGGTACTGTACTGTACCATGGCCCCAGGCACAGGTGGCATACGTACGACGATGGCTGGACAATGGCTGAATGGCTGGAAGATGGTCCGTGCCGAGTGCGGGCGGCGGGCAGGGACAACCCACGGCCCCGACTTGTGCATCGAGCCCCGAGGCAAGAACCCCGAGTGCCCCCACTATTTAAAGACCATACTATTAAGGGATTGGATGCATCGTAGCGGGAGACCGAGTCCCTCCAACTCCGGCGTTAATAAGGCTGACGTTGAAGACTAACCTCGTTGCAAATCCCCAGTCATTCACACCCCCCCCTCCGGAAACTCCGATTATCCCCATCGTCAACTCTTGTCCTCGAATATTGTTTTGGTAAGGCTTCCTCTCTCTTGCTGTCGCATCTCGCATTAACTCATGCTGAGTCTTGCTACAGCTGCGCCATTTGCTCCATCTTCGACGTCAACCCTTCGCATCACGCGCCAGTCTACACCGGCAGATGCGACACGCCCCTCGCCCTTTGCGCCCCGTGGCATAGCTCGCGTCACCGACCGTCCCGCCCCGAATTGTGCAGGCGATATCTGGCATCCGACGTACCGAGAAAGGACCTATTCGTACCGTCTTCGAGAAGGGAAACCCGCTATATCGATTTTCAGTTGCGAATCAGCAAAGTCTCTGTGGAAAGAGAAGCTTCTCGACGCTATCAGGACGCGCTTCAGCTACGGCTCCTGCATACGCAACAACCCTCCAAGGCGAGACTACTGTTTGCCACAACAACCGCTGCAGCCGGATATTTCGCCATCCTGCTCCTGAGGGGACTATTATTCTCGGCACCGGTCCCCACCCCCATCTGTATCAAGACTCCTCCATCTCCCGCCTGGGGTCGGACTTTTGATATATTCATGTCGCCTCCCCGGAGCTGATGTTCATCGACAAGCCTGCCCCTCACACGTCCCTCCTCAGCTCCTAACTCCGCGACCCATCGTCACTTGAGACTAGTCGATCTCTCAGCCTTTCTCCCAATTCATAATGACTCCCACCCCTCCCTCCACCAACTCTTCCACGGGAGGTCGCTCTCCCGAGGATCAGTTCCGAGTCGTCAGAAAGAGGAATCGCGTTCCGCTCAGTTGCTACCCTTGTCGGACGCGCAAGTAAGTCATCCCCTGAACATAATTTGAACCCTACGAACAAACCCGCTAACTCATTTGTAGACTGTGAGAATTCCAACCCAGTCCTTCAGCTTCACGTTACTGACAGATCACAGTAAATGTGATAGGGGCCATCCTTGCAGTAACTGTACGAAGCGTGAGGGCATGGGCACGTCGTCCTGCTCTTACGCAACGCCAGTTTCGCGCAAGAAGAATCAAAGTCAAGGAGAATCGAGTCCTGATGACATGCAGAATCGTATTGACCGTTTAGAAGGCCTAGTTCTCTCTTTGATGCACGGGGGTGCCAACGTAGATTCAGCAACAGCCGCCGCCGCCGGAGCGGCCAACACTCAATCCACTACCGACAGTGGATCGTCAGCCAAAACTGGCCGAGATGACGGAGCCGCCATGGCTGACGACGACGACGACGAGGGCGAGAATAGCGACCCCGATGATGGATTGGCCACCTCGCTGGGGTTCCTGAAAGTTGACACCGCAAAGGGGAAGTCAATGTATATCGGGAATCAGCATTGGCATTCGATTCTCGCAGACATATCCGAGGTTAAAAATTACTTCGCGACGCACAAGAAAGAACTGGAGACGAGCTACCAGCGTGTCGAGAGCTCAAAACCAGTGGCCTCTCGGGAGGGCCCCACGCTGTTGATGGGTGCACTTCCTGCCTCCGAGCTCGAGTTGCGGGCTGAAGTGCCCTCAAAAACTGGAGTTCTCACCCTTTGCAGCCGCTACTTCAACTCGATGGACAACGCTGTGAACATCATTCATGGGCCGACGTTTCAGCAACAGCTCAGGGATCACTGGGAAGATCCCGGCAAGACGTCAATCATGTGGCTGGGCTTGCTGTACTCAGTTCTCTGTCTCGCGATGTTGAGTTACCACAAGGTTGGCGACGAGCCCCCTGAGTGGAAGGGCCGGACTCTTGAGCTTGCCGACGAGTTCCGACTGCGAACGGTACAATGTCTCATCAAATCGGATTACACCAAGCCGGTTGAGTACACCGTTGAGACTATGATCTTGTATATCTTCGGCGAGTACTCGTCGAGGTGGGACGCCGACCTGGGCTTGTGGTTGATTGTGTCCGTGATAACGAGGATCGCAATTCGCATGGGATACCACCGCGATTCCAAGTGGTTCCCCTCCCTCACTCCTTTCCAAGCCGTGAGTTGATTCCCTTACAAAAATATATTCGCAGCCAAACAGACAGCCCTCTCTATACTTGTACTGGGCCGCCGGCTAACGTTCTGATAGGAAATGAGGCGCCGAACGTGGGCCCTTGTGCGCATGTCCGATGTTATCTTCTCCCACCAAGTCTCGCTACCTAGCATGATTTATGAGCACGATTGCGATACCCAACTCCCCCATAACATTTTTGATGACGAATTTTACCCCAGTATAAAAACGATGCCTGCCTCACGCCCCAGTACGGAACCGACTCCGATCGCATACATGATCGCCAAGTCGAAGCTATGCTTCGAATTGGGAAATATACTCCAGGCTACCGGCCGAATGGGGAAACACGTTCCATACGACGAGATCATACGATTCGACGCCAAGTTACGCCAAATAATGCATGAACTGCCACCGCATTTGAAGCTGACCACCCTCGAGGGTTCACATGACCCAGTGACGCTGATCATCGCGCGATTCAATGTGGAAATTCTTTACCAGAAGATTCTCTGCTTGCTCCACCGCAAATATCTTCCACGGGCGAGGCAAAATCCGAGATATGCCCATTCACGGCGAAGCGCGATCGAGGCATCACAGCAAGCTTTGGAACACTTGCAAATTCTCCATCGCGAATCACAGCCAAGTGGCAGGCTGCGGTCAGTCAATTGGTATGTGAAGTCTATTGCCACAAAAGACTTCATCCTCCCAGCCATGCTTATCATTCTGGATTTGCACTTCGACAACATCACAGCGCAAACACCATCCCACGAAGAAAACGAAGGGTCATTTGTCTGGAGCCAAGAGCAGCGATCGAGGATGATAGGCAGCCTGTCGGCGGCTAGGGAGATCTGGAAAACGCTCGCGGACACATCGATGGAGGCCTACAAGGCGACCAAGATCATCGAGATCATGTTGGAGAAGATCAGACACCCCGCTCAGGACAACGAGGTGCTTGCGACTTTACCGACGGATATGATGTCCGACATGGGAGGTATCAATGTACCAATGGAGGCTTCACCAACGGTGACCCAAAGCCTCCCCCCTCCAGGTCCGCTCGACTTCAATCCGTCCATGAACCCCTTTTCAAGTCCCACCAGCGCTGCCATGGCGGGTCTAGGCATGGACTTTGGCCTCTCCGCCCCTGAAGGTGCCGACTTTCAGACGGAAGGGTTAGGTTCTCTGGGAGCGCCCTCCCCCTTTTCCATGTTTACGACAATGGGGGGCACTGGGGCCAACGTTGCAGCCGATCTCAATGCCAATTTTGACTGGGTAAGCCACAATCCCATTCTTTGACTGTCCGAAACAATCACAGAAAGCTAATCTGCCCGATAGAGCGCCTTTGAGAACTACACCCAGATGGCGAGTTGGGGAGCCGACCAGAGTTTCCAGATCTATGGTACTGCGCCAGAACAATCTCCTACCGAGCACGGGTCGGCTGGCAACGGTGTGAATCCAGGAGGAGGCACAGGCGACGGAGGGGGCGGGATGAATATGCAACAGTGAAGAAAAAGAAAAGAAATGATAAAGAAATTCGAAAATGTAAATTATTCGACAATGTGGCATGAAACTCTATTTGAGGTTGGTCATGGCTTGTATGGTCTTGTATGGTAAAAAAGGAAATAGAAACCTCTCAGCCCTTTGACCAAGCTTGCATTGTAGTTTGTGAGCTAATACTTTTTTGTAATTATCCACATCAGATAAGTGACAAGTCGCGGATTATCAAGAATCCTCCAATTATTTGAGTAGTAAAAGGAAATGCTGACATATCTTTGTGAGTCGAGAGAACAGCAATTGGTATTTGAGTTATTGCGACTGGTTGATACTTGATCTTACATGTCTAATACAAGCGATAGTTTAATATAACATGACGCACATTGACCTAGGTTTCAGACAGATAAAACTGATTGTTGTCAGATATTTTCTCGCCTACACCTTCGCAATGACAACAACCACCCTAGACGAGGACTTGTCGCGCTTTGTTGAGTACCTTACGTAGGCAAGTCAATTTGCTAACCGAGAGAAGTCATAAAGCCATAGTGTTTTATATGATGATTGACTCATTGAAATACAAAGAACACATATCAAACAAAGGGGTTGATGTGTTAGAGATACGTAGTCCATGTAACGTGCATGAAGTGGAGTGTTGTAGACTCACGGTGTTGACAAGGAGCCTGATTACATCACCTGAGCGGGCCGCGGCTGTTGACAGGTGGGGAATCCTAATTGGGGGAGTGGGTCCTGGGCGCCTGCATGTAAACTTTTAGCTATCGATTGCACTGGGCTTCCAATAAACTTCCTTCATCCAACATCATCTCGAAATACGACTTCAACATTGTCGCAAAGCGAAACGAGACAGACTAGGATGCTAGGCATGTCACGGTCTTTGCCCCTATTGTCTGTACTGCTGAGAGACACCAGTTGCGCCCCGCTGGTGATGGACATCTAGCCCTGACAAGTGTTATTGCTCCTGCTTGCCGCTCAACACAGCAAGCCCCATCTTCTCTTCTTCTGTTCACTTGCTTTTGTTGGTGTCGCTTGGTTGCCAAGCAATGGGTGCTGCACCGACGAAAGCCACGGGTGGATTTGCTCCTGACGCAATGCTCACCTCTAATGCGCAGGCGGATGTTACTGCGGCCAGTCCGGACGTGGAAATGGATTCTACCAACGACCCCGACCAGCCCATACACGAGACCCACGACAGCGCCATTGCTACTTTACCGAACCAGATCGAGAACTCCAATGGATCCTCAAATAAGAAGCGCCGGCTACAGCTACCTGCGAGCTCTGACGGACTCAATAATGCCAAAAAGATAAGACTACACATTGATGATCCAGTAGGATCACGGACTACCATGGATAAGACGGTGGATGGAGTGAAGCGACTCTCAAAGCAGATATGGCACCATATCTTTACATTTGTTCCCCCCAGGAATCTGGGTCGTTTGTTGGCTGTCAACAAACTCTTCCATCACTGCCTCAACCCTTCTTCTTCTACTGTTGTCAACCCCTCACATCTCTTCCGCCCCACACCGCGTACCGTACTGCCAATTTTGACTCCTGATGCCATCTGGCGAGCTTCAAGACGGCTGTGTTGGCCACGTATGCCCGCCCCGCTGAAGGGCAAGTCAGAATTGGACATGTGGCGGCTCGCTTGCTCTTTGAAATGTCAATTCTGCTCTTCCGTGGGTGAGGTGCCGTTGTCGGCGACGGCGACGGCAGACCAGTGGCATCGTGGTCCAGGCGCCAAGGGCGTCTCGCCCATCTTTCCATTCGCTGTTGTGTGTTGCGGGGAGTGCCTTACGAGTAAGAGTGCCAAGGTATGTTTCATTCCGACAAACTAAGATCACCCATCTGACATGATATATAGGAAATTGACGTTTTGGTTTCGTCCATGGTTCCCTCTGTACTCCTTCCAGCTCTCCCAGCCATCTTCATAACCGACCAGCTTCATGTGGTATCATCCCAAGCCATGCAAACTGGAACCCTACCGCAGCTTACCAAGGTTTTCTGGAATGACCATCTGGATCAAATTAAGTTAGATTTTGAGGCTGTCAAGATGTTAGGCTCAGCTGCCGCCGAGGAATGGCTCAAGGGGCTTGAATTACGCGGAAAGAGGACACTCACAGATGTGTCCCGCTGGGAGAAATGGGACTTGTCTGGAGGTGTTCGTCAGATGCGTATGACTTCGATTTCGCCATCACCAACGCCCAATGAGGCAGCTAAAACTGGCCCTGCATTGCCTAAACCTTCTGAAAGCCCAACCTCAAATAAATCGCAGCACGGACAGACCCAAGCGGAACAACAGCGACAGAAGCTTGGTCACGGTGGGATCCCTGGGCTGCCTACGAAAGCTAGGACACCCAATCTTCAACTCCGAACGCAAGTACCGTCGAAGCGAACCAAGGAGGAGGTAATTGAACTCAAAGCCAAAAGACGAGCTGAAATAGAGCGTCGCGCACTTCTCCTCAGCCCGCCCCTTACACCCAGTGTTCTCGCTCATATTCCATCGTTCCAAGCGGCTCTACAAATAATAGCGCCCCTTGATGACAGTGCATGGGAACTCTTGAAACCACGCCTCCTTGCTCGGAGAGAAGACGCCGAGATAAGGGAGAAAGAGAATGTGGCTAGTGCCCGTGCTTTGCAGGAAAGAATTGGCGAAAGCCAAAAGGCGGCCACAACCAGCAAAGCACCCAAAGAAGTCGCGGATAAAGATTGGGACGAAGTACAAGGTCCGCTCCGGGCACGTATATCGGGCTACGCTGATGAAATCATCGGCGAGGCCTGGGACGATGGCGAAAAGGTCACGAAGAAGACGATTTCTCGATTTGCTGTGGATGTCCTACTATACGTTCGAAACCGATTCTACGCTGAGGCTACAAAGGATGCTGCCGCAGCCGTTGCCGCCGGCATGAAGCCAATTGTTGATCCCCCAGAGGGCCCTTGGACTCAGAAATTGACACTGGAGAATATGAAATGGCTATTTGATTTGAAGATCAAGCCACACACCGAGAAGCATAGCAAAGAACTATTTCTCTGCAGTGCATGCGAGGGAAACTTCAAGAATTACGGGTTTGAAGGCGTCATTCAGCATTACGCAGCCAAACACACGGTTTCCCTGAGCCTCGGAAGTGTTGTTGTGCACTGGAGGGCAGAATGGCCAGAACATCCTCCATTCAGCTCTGAGGCGAAGATCCCAGAGGTTTCCCCGATTGTACCTCATCCTGGTTATCAACCTTCTCCAGTTGCAGGTCAACCCTACGCAGGGTATTCTGGCTACCAGACAGGTACACTCCCTCAGTATGCAGGTCCCGCATACGGAGCACCAGTTCACTACCCAGGATACGCGCCATATGCGCCCTTTGCTACGGCCAATGCCTATGGATCGAACGGTTTGGTTAACATGGGCGCACCATACGGCGGCGCTCCGTCGTATGGCCAGGAGGCAGCCTCCCAATATTATCAAATGCCACCTTCGTACGCCGCTCAGACACACACTACTGAACATTTTGCTCCATATCCAAGCTATACGCATCCGACGCCCCAATACAGTCACGGATCAGATGCCTCTTTGCAAGGACCCTACGGACGGCATCAAACTACGAAGCCGTCCACATCACACCTCGATTTTATGGCTAAAATTGCAAGAGACACCTGGAGGAAGCTCAGCAAGGTGAATGGATTGCCCGGGCTCATCAAGATTGGCGTTCTCGTGCACTGCATCGGCAAGCAGTTTCGAGACGAGTTCTCCCAGGCTGTCCCCTTGTTGTTATTCCACGATGGACTATCTAACAACAAAGAGATGCGACCTATTCGGAAGGTCAACGGGCTCTCTTGCAAGACTTGCTTGGAAACCAAAGATGGTAGAAACTCTAGCTTTTCTTTCCCACAGTTGGTTATGCACTTTTACAACAACCACGTTAAACCGCTTGAATCACAAGGACTGCCACCGGTCGACTGGCTGACCAATATGGTTGAACGACCAGAGAAGAAGATGTTGCGGGGACTGGGAAAGATGCTGGAAAACAAGCCTGCGGCGTATCAACTGGTCACAGAAGCACTTCCCTGGGCTCTGGAGAAAGATCTGCCGGACTTCCAGATGGGACACGACCCCAGGGCTGGCCTTCCGGCTGAGCCCGGCAGTGACGGTACAGCCCTGCTCGAGAAACAAACAGCTCGCGTCTCTCCAAGATCCAACGAATACGACGCTGGATGGCGGGAGTCAGATAACTCGCAGGCTAATGGGAGAGTCCCAGGCCCTGTCATGCCCAGCTATCACCAGCGCGAAGGTCCCATAAAGTTGGAGACCGTTGATCGCCGAGCGGCGACTACCATACAGCCGTACAACACTGCCCCGGGCGATGTGCCGCATCTTCGGCCTGCCAGCGCAGTCTATAGCCGACATGAGACTGTCACAGCGCGCCCAGATGATGTTTCCGCGCCAGCGTATAGTAAGGAGCTACACCAACAAGATCACTACCCCGTACAAAATACGAGTCGAGATGGTCAGGCACGGAGGCCAAGTCTACCGAGGGAAGAACCGTCGCCAGTGTACCTAGGGGGTAGGCGAGTGCGTTCCGGGTCCAACCAAGGCCGACAACAAGCTATCATGGAGAGAGAGATGCCGCCTGAGGGCTTCGACGATCGCGCACCTAGATACCCGACTAGAGAGCCCATTCGACAGGAAGAGGCACCTACGCGCAGAAACTGGCTTAACGACGGCCCTCACCAAGCCGAGCGAATATCAGGGGTTTCTATCCCTGCTCCTCGGCCAAGGAACGAGCCTCCAAGCCTTCTACAAGGCCTCGAGCCATACGACGGCAGAGAGTTAGACAACGTCATCTACGTCGACACTGAAGGCCGCGAGCTCCGCCGCACAATGCCTCCTCCAGGACCCTACTCCAGCGGTCCTCGATACGTTTACTGCGACGAACCACCACCGCGTCGCCGCTCCATATCCCCCAGCTACGATCCCTATTCCCACCCGCCCTACCGCCAACGAAGCCCCGACCCACGATACCCACCCCC
>JAANBC010000083.1:0-90484 GCA_014621405.1 Stylonectria norvegica | reverse complement strand
GCGGGCGAGGTGTTCGACGGCGGCGGCGCGCTCCCGCTGCAGCCAGAGCAGCTTCCCGGCGCGCAGGCCGTCGCTGAAGAGCGACTCGCCGCCTGAGCACGAGTTCTCCATGCAGTGCAGCAGCTGGATGGCGGGCGGGCGCTCGAGGTACAGCAGGTCCTGGTGCAGACCGAGGTAGCCGCTGGTGTAGGCGACGTTCTCGGCGTTGGGCTTGGCGCGGACGTCGAAGGTGCGGCCGTAGAAGGTTTCCTTGATGTTGGCGATGCGGGTGGTGATGTTGACGATGGAGTGCTCGTCGTGCGGCACGTTCTTGAGGAAGACGAGGCCGAGGTTGGAGAGGTCGAGGAGGGATTGCCAGAAGGCCTCGTCGCCCTTGATAAACTCGTGGTAGTCGATCTTGCGGATGCGCTTGTGGATCGTCTTTGTATCCCAGAATGTTCGCCCGGTCTTGGGATAGATGGCGTCTTGCCTCGGATACGTGAACTTCGGGACGGGCCTGTGGCCGAGGGCCTTTTCAACTGTGTCCCAGGGGAGTATCATCTCGTGGCCATCCCTTGCCAGGCGCCGAAGATCGTTCTTGAATGTAATACCGACGCCATCTTCTGTCAACCGAATTTCGTCGATCTCGATATTGGCTGGGACCTCCGTAGTCGCAAAGTTCTTCTGCCCCGACGACGGATCCGTACACTTCACACAGGTACAGCTATCGCGCAGCACCGCAGAATCCAGCCTCGTCCAGCCGCCGTGCGCCTTATCCTCGATCTGGACGAAGCGATCACCGCTCGAAACCTTTATGCGCTTGCCGCCGTTGATGGAGCCATCGAGGACTGTCCTAGCCTGGAACTCCGGAGGGGTCTCGAAGCTCTTGCTTGAGACGCCCTGCTGCTTTTGCCCAGGAGAGAGCTGGCTCTTATTAGGAGACTCAAAAGCGAACTTGGGGCTGTTTGATTCCAGACGAGCACTTGCTTGTATAGAGTGTTTGGGAAAATGATGGAGGCGTCGTCTGGCGAATAGTGTGTTGTTGGAGCGAGAGACCAATAGACGAGTTGAGGTCGGCCTGCAGCTACGGGTGAGGAGTCGATTCGGTGAAAACATGGTTTTGTCTAATACCCTCGAACTTCAATTGGCCCGTTCTCGACTGCCTGCTCAGGAATCAATCTTCCCCTCTGTGATCTCGAGGGTCATGAGTTTAAGTTGGTGAAGTCCCACGACCTTGAATTGTAGCTTTAGCTGCGGCAACCTCGGCCGAAAGGGAGGCATAGCTCGGCAGCTCCATGTGGGGGACTTCAAGAGTTCGGCTGACCCCGCGTTTTCATCCGTCGATAGCCTTATATGAATAAAGAAACATATGAATCAATTGGACAAGTGAAAGTGTAGAAACGTAAGGCTTGAAACTCGTTCGTGGCCCATTGGGCGATGAGACCGAAGCTGGGAGATCCCGGAAACCATTGCCGAGCCCGGCTGTCATCACCTCGAACGAATCGGAACGATCCAATGGCGACGTCTTCATGGGAGAACTCGGCTGGCAATTCTATATACACGCCTAAACGAGCTCCTGTCCAGCAATCCTCGTGATATCCATACAAAATCTCATAACTCGTTGCAACCAGCTCCCCGGGTCTGGTGGTGTGCAGCTGACATTGTAGTCGTAGCCGCGCTTCTATCTGTTTCGGTTGCCCGACCATCGCTTCACCATAACCTCCCTAACTTTGTACAGCTTCAAGACCTCAGTAAACCCCCTTTCCAACGCCTCGTCGAACTTGGTAGGTGATGGTACATCCACGTATACTAGCACCAGGCTTTTGGTGACGTGAGAGAGAACTCGAACAGTTCCGTGGAGCCATTGCCACGTTTTCTGCGGTATTTGTTTTCCGTTTTCCTTCCACTCGGGATCGGAATATGATGGGATGACGATCAAGCCGAATTCGGCGTGATCAAACACAGGACCACGCGTATAGAGAAGCCAATCGACGCCAAATTTGATTCCCCCACGGGGCACCCAGCCCAAGGATCTGAAATGGTGGTATACAGCGTAATGCACAAGGAATTTGTCGTCGGGCTGAAGCTCAGGCTCCTCGGGCCCAACACGAGGCGGGAAGTAGGAATGTTGCCGGAACCGCGTGAGGAGTTCCAACGAAGACAGTGCCTCGCCGGAGGCTGGGTCATTAACCGAAAGCGCCCCAAGGCCGAAGTTCAAAAAGAAAGCTTCCTCGGGCATTAGCTGGAGATGCTCCTTATCGACAAGAACAATGGAACTCTCGGCTGCGTTTGTTGCATTCTCGTTCGTCACTAAGATAGAGGACCTTCGAGTACTTGCAGCCCCTTCGTTGAGATCCAGCAGTCCGTCCACTTCGGAAATTGCAGCAGAGTGATTTGGACTGGGCGGGTCGGATAATTTGAACGTCGTTGATTGCACTTTAGGGGAGAAGCGCACGCTCTTTCGCCGTTTGCCTGACCTTGAGCCATCTGAACTCTCGCTAGACGTGCTGGGACAGGCGGGCAAGATCGCGGACCCATTCCCGGCGTTGCCATTTTCATGGATTTTCCCGGGCACGCTCCCATTTGTACCATTAGTGGTACTGAGGAGCTCCTCGTCCATGACAGCTGAATCAACGTTGTTCTCAACTCCATTGGATAGAGCATGAGACGCAGCATCATTAAAATGTGGGATCGTAGGAAGATCTGGGAGAGTAGGATGACCGTTGGCTTCCTTGGTACCCGGAGCATATTCATCATTTGATGATTCCTCTTCCGAGATGATATGTGAAAGTTCGAGCAGATCCGTATGGGAATTCGGCAGGGCAAGGAGCCTGGCTGGGCTGACAGGCGGAGAGAGGGGTAGAACAAGAGTGAGATGGCCGTTAGATCCCTTGGTAGTCGTGGGACATTGCTCATGCGACTCCTTCTCTTCGGAGGTCATAGATGAGAGTTCCAGCAGGCTTGCAACAGAGTTTGGCAAAGCAAGAAGCTTCGCGGGGCTGACGGGCGGTGAGGCTGCTAGCGGAGGAGAGGGATTGCGCACAACTGGTGTAGCATCGAGGCCAGCCTCAGCCTTAATCTCGGCCAAACGCGCCTCATCTAACCTGGTTTGGCGAATTGCCTCCTGCTCGAGTCGAGCACGTTCCCATTTGACCCGTTGCCGTTCCTCTCGGCGTTGGACAGTCAGGATCTCACTGACATGAGCCTTCTCTAGTCCTTTGCGAACTTGCTCCCTTTTTAACCAGTTTGGTTCGCTACGACTCAGACTGCCTTTGCCGTAGAAGCCTTGCTCCCACAAGGCGCGCGTAGATTTTCCATCGGTGATATGAACCGAGCCTGTGGCTTCTGACCAGACACCCTGGTGGATCACATTCGGCTCCGATGGAGGCGGCGAGAGCACCTGACCAATCCACGCGTAAACGACATGGAAAAGCGAAAGAGGATTGCTCGGATAAAATGTTGGAAGGGGAAAGGTGCGAATGGGGGCGGGCAGAGCGTAGATCTGGTGCAACGGCGGCCCTCGCTGCTGGGGTCGCGGTCCAGCAGGTTCTGAGTTGGGCGGGGTAGCGACAGGCTCAGCGGTTGAAGGTTGAATCTCAGCCATTTCTCGTTGGTATCATCTTGGTCTGATAGAAACAAATTTGTCAGTGGTGTCCAAGGTCATTGAAGGCAGCTGGTAGAATGCATAATGAATTGGCAGTCTCGTGATTGCTCAGATACCGTTGTAGTCTATTAATCAAATATGCTTCACAGAGGCCCAACTGAATGGAAACCTTCAGCAGTATTGATATGGTGTCATCACCGCAACAGAGGGTGCCAATTCCCAGCAATAAAACCAGAGGGAGACCGCATCCTGCACCTTTGCAAGAAATGGTCCCTCTTGGAGTGAAGAAGGAAAACAGCGCACAAAGAGAAGCACCTACTTGTCTAGGACATGGTCCAGGCAGAGCGCTGGTGAGAAGCCAATGCACGCGGCCATTCAAAGCTGTGTTTTTCTCGTCCTCCCGACAGTTAAAGTCGCGAGTTGCTTATTTGTGAAGGCCAGTCGAGGTGTGGAAGAAATCTTTAGCAAAGGGAGGTGGAAGAAGGCGGAGGATTATTCCGAGGCTGGAGGAGTTGGTAAAATTTCTGGCCTGGTTTGCGGCTCTCCACTTTAGTGCCTCATGCGCAAGGCGTCAAGAGTCCTCGCTCCACTCATTGGACAGTCTTTGTCAGCGCCTCGCAGCGGGTCAATGCCCATCGCTGCCGAATCTCTGCCGACTGATGGACAAAATTCCAGATCAAAATACCTCACAATTCAGCAATAAATGCCGGCGAGGCTGGTAGCTTATTTCTGCAGACCGCCTTGTACGAGGCAGGTTGGCATTCCCTCAGCTACTATGTTCCTGTAGTATGTACCTGCGTCGAATGCCATTGGCCCATTGGCCATTCGAGTCCGTGTCTCCCGCGTCTCCCGCGTTTGGGTAGGCCGTTAGTTCAGCCCTGGCTCCCTTACCTTAGTGTCATCCACCAACTCGTTACTCTTGTTGATGGAGTCGGCTGTTAACGCCGTGATTACACCTCTCCTTCACTTCTTCTCGATCTCTCGCTAAAAGACGTGCTGTGCCGTCTCTCTGCTCAACATTTTCGAAAGTGTGGAAGATATGCTCTTTAAAGTCGTCCAGAAATGGCTGCTCTTATCGAGATCTTCGCCCTAGGCTGCCTGGTGTGGACCTTTTTTGTTATTGTGGTCGAGGCTATTGGCATCAATGCAATGTATGTGTAACTAAACGCCGTGTCGTAGTAGTTGGCTGATCATATAGTTTTCGAAACTTCGCACGGCGACCGGCTCCTCCCATATCTCCTAAACTCCAACGGAATGCACCGCACGTAACGATCATCCGCCCGGTCAAGGGCCTCGAGCCCTACCTATACGAATGTATCGCCTCGACATTTCGCCAGAGCTACCCTCCGGACAAGGTCTCCATACGACTTTGCGTGGAGGACCGGAACGATCCAGCATTCCCAGTACTTGAGAGACTGATCGCAGAATTCCCTGCGGTGGACGCCCAGGTGCTGGTAGAGATCGAAGATCCCTTACTTCATGGAACGGCGGGGCAAGCGGATAATTTGGGCCCGAACCCTAAGATTCGCAACATCAGCCGAGCATACCGCGAAGCCAAAGGCGATGTCATTTGGATCATTGACTGTAATGTGTGGGTGCCCAACGGCGTTATGGGTCGTCTAGTGGACAATCTGATGGGATACGCGGTGGGTGGCGGCTCCAAGCGGCCTTACAAGTTCGTCCACCAGATGCCCATCGTGGTTGATATTATCGACTATTCGACGTTACTCTCGGTGGATGGTCAGAATTTACTATCGTCTGCGTCGGAGGCCTCTCCATTCTCGCAGTCCACAACGCTCCAAAACCCTGGCCTGCTCACGAAGATCCGGTCGCAAGGCGGTGGACGACTCGACGAGATGTTCTTCGCTACGACTCACGGGAAATTCTATGGGGCTATCAATGCTGTCGGCGTTGCTCCTTGTGTTGTAGGAAAAAGCAACATGTTCCGAAAGTCCCACCTCGATCAGGTCACAAACCCTGCGGAGAACCCGATCTTGCCGAAGAATCAGGACCGTCCGTTCGGTGTAGACTACTTCTCACACCATATCTGCGAGGACCACCTGATAGGGGATCTGCTCTGGAAGTCGAACATCCCTGGCTACTCTAATCACGGCATAATTTGGGGAGATCTCGTTATTCAGCCCATGGCTGGGATGTCCGTGGCGGCATATATCGCCCGGAGAGCACGGTGGCTTCGAGCCCGGAAACTCACTGTGCTGGCAGCCACGTTGGTTGAACCCGGTGTCGAGTCTTTCCTTTGCTGTGCCTACTTGTCCTTTGCCATTACGACCTTGCCTTTCTTCGGAAATCTAGGGGTACCGCAAACATGGAGCGCAATGGCACTAATCTGGCTTTTGTGTGTCGTGGGATGGGCCACTGCAGACTGGTTCACCTTCCAGCGACTACATTGTGGCATCACGACCGAAGTCGACATTCACACGCCCTTCTTTGCTAAGGGAACGTCGGCTCAAGGTGGAGTTCCGAGGCGACCCCTGCGGGAATGGATCCCTGCCTGGCTTGGTAGAGAAATACTCGCCATGCCCATCTGGATCTGGGCAGTCTTATTCGGGTTGACGGTGAATTGGAGAGGCAAGACCTTCCGAGTCCGCCTGGACACGACCGTGTACGAAGTTGAAAGCAGCGAAAGGGATAGAAGCGCGAGAACGCCCGAACTTGAGCGAGCAGCCTTGATCAACAAACGCCGCGTGGACTAGCTGATCGCGATTGATGATCATAGAAAGAATAATGGATATACAACGTTTGAACGCCTATTTAAAGCATGCGGTAGCTTTTCGCCCTATACAGTGTCGGCGAAGCATGGGTTAATCCATTCATCACCACCAGTCCCCATCATGAAGCCTGCACCGGAGTGATCTGGGTCACCTCTTTCAAATCCCTACTGCTGAACCCCACGCTGATGACGAAATCGCCCGTCGGGATCAGCCAGCCCTGCGACATAACATCCCAGTAACTAAGATCCCTCCTCATAAGCCCAAACGAAACAGCCCGAGTTTCGCCCGCAGTCAGGAAGACCTTTTCAAACCCTCTCAGCTGTTTCAACGGTGTGCCCTCCGGTGCGCTATCGGGGAATGTGACGTAGAGCTCGGGCACTGTCGCACCATCCAGACTTCCAGTGTTGGTCAACGACACCGAGACGTTATATACAGTTTCCCAAAGCGCAGGATTGCCACCTGGAAGGATCGGCTGCTTTGTAGGTTCGGAGGTGATTTCCCCTACAAGCGGCACAGCCTCGATGTTCGACATCTCAAAGGTGGAATACGAAAGGCCAAAGCCGAATTCGTACCGCACAGAAATGTTATGTGCGTCGAAGTAACGATAGTCAACCTCAAGCTTCTCATCGAACCACGACTGCCAGTCGTCCAATCCAGTGGTGTTGACGGCTGTCGTAGGCGGTGCGTTGTAGTCGCTGCTTTTATACGCAATGGTGTAAGGCAGTCTCCCAGATGGGTTGACATTTCCGTAGAGAACATCGACAAGCGAGTTCCCGGATTCCTGCCCGGGATAGTGGGCGGCCAGAATAGCCGTTACATTGGGATTGTCAGCAAAAGGCAGAGTGTTGATGCCCGAGGAGTGGGTGACGACTATGGTGTTATTGCACACCTTGGCGACAGACTCCACAACTTCGTTGCCGTTCCAGTCTACGTCAAGATGCTGACGATCGACACCCTCTTGGGCCCAAGTCTTGAGGAACACGAGACATACTTCGGGCGGTGTTGGGTTCCACAGTTTGGTGATGTCCGAAGATGCGATCACAGTGTTGTTCAGCCATTGCTGGACAAGGGCCTTATCCTGCGCTGCGCGGGCGTTGATTGCAGCGAGGGGAGAGATGAGATACGTCAACCGGCCAGTTCCAGAGCCGCCGCCGGCAGCAAGGGTGCCATATTCAAAGTCCTCTTGGTTGTAGAAGCCCTCCGTGTCATCGCCGGCATCATTCCCGAACACGGCGATGGATTTGGGAGCCTTGAGAGGCAGAGCGTTGTTCACGTTCTTGAGCAAGATGGTCGCTTCGGCAGCGTGCCTTCTGATCAGGCCCCCGTGGTCACCACGAACGTCGCGGCTCCGTACACCACTCATGTCATACCCCTTGGGCCAACTCGACCTGGGCGTGAAGGCGTTGAGATCTGCGCTCGAGGGATCGACCTTTGGGAAGTCTTGGTCCTGGCCAAGCAAGTAATATGGTGTCATAATACGAATGACCATGTCGTCGATGCGAGAAACGTCGATAGTTTTGTTGTTTACGGCACGAGTAATGTTGCCGCCGAAGAATGAAATACCGGTGAAAGAGAACCCAATGCCTCCGGGCATGTTCATGTCAAGACCGCTCTCGAGAGAGGAGACACCAGAATGGGTGGCGCCCCAGTCTGACATGACATAGCCTTGGAAGCCGAGCTCGCCCTTGAGAATACCATTAAGCGCCTTGGAGTTTTGGCACGCATAGGAACCGTTGAGCCTCTGGTAAGAACACATCAAACTCGCACAGTTGGCATGGACGGCATTGGCAAAGGGCCACAGGTAGAGCTCGTGCAAGGTTCTGTCGTCCATATTGGAGGAGACGGCTTCCACGACTTCGCCGCTAGTGTCAACAGAAGGATTGCGTTGCGTCTCTTGTTCATTGCCAATGTAGTGCTTGGCAGTTGCTTGCACACCAGCATCTTGGTGGCCCTGGATGGTCCTCTCCATGGCAACACCCGTGAGGTACGGGTCCGGAGAGAAGCCCTCCCAGTTTCTGCCAGAGTATGCAGAGCGTCCGAGAGGGCCTGCTACTGGCGAGAGCGCGATGTGAGCACCCTTGGCCCTGAACTCTTGACCTAGAGCGAGCCCGCGTTGGTACATGATATCTTTGTCCCACGACGAGGCCGCTGACACGCCCGCAGAGAAGACGCTGGCATAGTCTGCGAGTCGGATCGATAGCGGTCCATCTTGGAGACAGAGACCTGCGAAGCCAAGGCGAGTGATCGGGGCAATGTTTCCTACGCAGGGGCCTGGCTGGCCGGTGACCATGTAGGCCTTTTCATCCAGCGTCAATTTACCGACAAACTGCTTGGCTTTGATCAGGGCATTTTCCCAGCCACCGGCACCAGTAGCGTTTGCTATGACGATTAGCTCAGTCTTCAACCAAGAGCTTTCTTCTTCGAAAGCGAGACTTACGCGAAGGGAGAACAGCAGGCGAGTGCCCGTATTGGCCGAGAATGGTGGTGTTTCGAGGCTGGATGTAGCTAAAAGCACCTTCGTCCCCTCCATCTACCTGAGCGCCCACGGTAGATGCGACTAGGAGCGCCGAAAGGAGTAATGGAAGAAGTGAAGCCATCGCAGATTGGTGCTTATGAGTAACTCGGCGATGAAGCTGAGAGAAGGCTAATTTGGTTGGTAAGAGTAATCATAACGCATCCTTTATATTGGATGATCGTCAATACACGTATCCAAACTCTGGTTATAGTCCGAGGTCGTCTGATCCTCGCTTCCGTTGTCGGTAGGTATCATCCGAGCAGGGTATTCTTTCCAATGTTTGCTGCGTCATCACACAGTTTCCCGTCCCACACCCGTTGCCAGCTCATCGCAACTACTTGTGGAGTAAACTTCATTCACCCGTTTTGTCCATCGCTTTCAATGCCGAGCGAACTAAAAGTTGGCGTGCGGGGAAGAACGCGGAGAAGGATGTGACGCTGATCTTAAGGCCTATGATGTCGACGGTAAATGGATGTTGGTTGGTCGGGCGACTGGGACTTATACCTTGTTGGCTCGGCGACACGTACCTAGCCGAGCTGTCACTGCATAGAAAAGTTCTAGAGCCATGCCGGAGGGCAGATAACTCGCAAGTATGCTGATACGTCGAAATCAAAATCCGGGGAACCTGCTTAGAGGTCGAACTTGAAGGGGTCGTGGACTCGATCGCGGGGCTTGTCTGCGCATATACCGCCGTCGAAGTCCTGAAATCTGAACTTTTATCAGACAAATTGAGCCTTGGTGGCTAGATTATCGCGATGGTAGAAAGCATTTTTCGGTGTCATCGGTTGTCGAATTGAAGAAATGGAACGTTGGAGACCCAGAATCAACGCTGTGCATACTCGAAAGAACCCGCTGCTTTCGTGCCGTGGTATTGAAAAATTTGTTGCGCAGACACCTTAGTCTATGCCTTGTGAATAACACATCTAAGTTGAGCTGGAAGTAAGTATCTTGTGCGGTGGTAGTTTAGGACGCTCCCATTTTTTGAATGAGGCCATGCACCGGGATGCGACTAGTGACATGATTTCATCTTCCTAAATTTATGGTAATATTCAGTTGTCGTACGGTAGGGGAAACTCCATGTTTGATCTCAGAGGACAAGGTGACGCCGTAATTGCTACCTACAATACTTTGCAGACAATATATCAACGAGCACAGGTTGACTCAGGAGTACTCATAGTTTCCTGCCACCTCTGGGCGGTGCCAGTGTTACATCGCCTACCTGCCGAAGGAAAGAAATTTGGTCATGATCTACATGATGTTAAGTATGGTATATAGGTAGGTTAGGCGACGGCCTGCTTCCATCGAATACGGAGTAGGAAATACAATGTATACTTGCTTTAACGGCAGCAGTATATTCTCCTTGCAACCACTCAACCCTCCGTTCTAATCAGACCAATAGTGCTACAGTTAACAAGGCAGCGGGCACTGCATACCCTAATACGGCCATGCCTCTCAATGCAGCTGCGCCGTCCTCTTTGTCACCGGACGAGTCACTGCTCCCGTCGCTTCCACTACTGTTGGCGGCCGGAGTAGTATCGTTATCTCCCGTACTACTGTCATTGCTCGAGCTTCCTTTGTTGCTGTAGACCTCTTGGTTCAGCTTCATGCCAAAGTTGGCTGCCGTGAATGTGACATTGCCGTCCGACCGCCAGGTTTCTGTACCGAACTCGACCACTCCCAGGTATGGGTTCTTGGGTAAGTCATCTGGAACCTCGGGGTGATTGCGAGCTTGTTTGAGAATGAACTCGAAAAGAGGATAGAAATCCTCGTCGAGAGACGTGACATCCATGCTGTCGCTGGTCACAGCGGTGAAAACATGGGTACCTCCGGTGTTACGCCCATAGTAAAGGGAACTATTAACTGTTAGTAACGAACCAAATCGAAGCACTTGTGCTTGGTTGAGGTCTTTGACGGCTATCTCATCTCTTCAACTTACAATTCCGTATCTCCGAGGGTCACATTAGAAAGCAGAGTATTATTCAGGCGACCAAGCCACCAAGGATCGCCAATACGGCCGAGCCAGACCATAAACTCAATAGCCGCGTCCTGCGCGAACATCGACGTGTTGCGATTGTCGTCGAGGAAGAAGTCCCAGGCCGCATTCGCCTGGACCGTGTTTCCCAACTCCTTCTTGTTCTTCTCCCACACCGAGCTGGTGAAGGTGCGTGGCGGCTCACTAGGGCTGCCGGGGGTCATGATCCAGTCGGTAGCAAGACGGATGGAGGTCAGGTTGCTCAGAAGAATAGGCATCTCCACGCTGCTAAAGCTCACGTAGGGAAAGGAGTGGACATCTTGAATGTCCGTATCCCAGTTCCAGGTCGCATCATAGGCCGGGGTGCTGTTGTCAACCTTCATGCAGACAAACCCGTCTTTCGGGCTTTTGTCATTCCAGGCATTGGGGTAGTCTTATAAAGTTGAAGATAATTAGACATTGATGTCTTTTGGAACGGGGGATGAGAATCTCAAACTCACACATAAGCGAGTCCGTGAAGGTGCCGAACCGCTTCTGGTTGCAGATGGTTGCATCATACTCGGACTCTGCCGAAACCACAGGCAAAAACAGCGCAACGCAACTGTAAATGAGTGTAAACGTCTTCATAACGAACGTAATCTCAACCTCTTCTGACACGTGTACTGTCCAGAGTGAGAGGTTGAAGGTCAATTAAGGGGATGTCCTGAGCGACAGAGAAAACATAGCCCCACGCCTCGTAATCACACCGGGCCCACCGGATCCCCGACCGAGTAAGCCGGCGATGAACCAAATTGGCTTACACCGGAAATGGAAGTTCGCAAGACGCTACCAAATCGAATAGCTAGCTGCCATTTTAATCACAAGAATAACACTGAAATCAATTGAAAAGGCTTGCGATCTCGGTATTCTTTGGACACTTACCTGTCGAGATCTTAGTCAATAACTCGTCGCATACGACACACATTCGGTCAAGTCGGACACGACGAACCACTCCCACGGTCCATGCACGTTTCAGAAGAATTGAGAGTCCCCAGATAAAACACCCAGAAAAAACACCCAGTCTTTGATCAATGTAGATCTCTTTGATGAAAGCTGACGAAAAACGGGGCTGGATTGGTCAGATTTGCTAGGGATCTAAAGAACAGAGTTGGCTCAGCCTCCAGAGTCCGAACTTTAATTCAGTTCTCAGCGGAGGAATACTATTACTTATGAAATACCACAAACAATAACACGTTTGGCACCTCGTAGGTACGTCAAAAGAAAGAAAGGCTAATGGGAATTTTGTGATGCCTGCAAATTACTAAAGCCAAACGCAAGGCTTGAAAGCCCGAACATAATATCTGCGACCCCTCCAAAAAGCCTCCTGGTGTATTCCTTCAATAGTTCCGCGAAACTCCCAGGCTCCAACTTGCTGCGAAGAATGCAATTTCATGTCACAACAAAACATTTACTGAATTGAATTGAAGTCAACGACGAAAACTGGTGGTCTGGACTACTTTTATGACCTACAAGAAACCGCGCGAAATGCGGCTTTTCATTATGTGGGCGGGCAACGTAGAAGAAAAACCCGTACACTCCGAGCTCAAGGTACATCTGAATGCATAGAAGGAGAATCTGATAGTACAATTCTTGAGTCCCGGGCCAAGATAGCCCCTAAAGTAGCATAAACACTTTATGAAGAGTCTTGGGATGTAGGCCTAATACTGAGGATGTAACAAGCGTTGCGCGTCAGGGCTGATCCGGTGAACTCTTCTACCCGCTGGGTAGAGTTGGAATAAATGTTAGCCTGAGTTATAGGAAGCGTGTCAGACACATTCAATATCATTCCAAGAGCTGTGGTCACTCAAAATATAGTAGGTAAATCTCCCCTTGGTCAGTGGCTGCTTTCACCCGCTTCAGAGGCCCAGTCTATGAAGCTAATAGTGAGCCATATTATACGTTCTGTATTCGATCTGAACAGGGTTCTCGTCTAAACTAAAATGTGTATATGACCTGGACGTCGTCCGCTGAACCGTTAAGTTGGAGTTTCCTTGCCAAGAAGTCGAGACAAAAGTTCCTGGGATTCGTCATCGACAACTGGGATGCGGTCTACAAAATGCTTGGCTCTGCACACGCCAGCCTTTAATATCACAAGTCCCCTCGGGAATTCGACTCCATGTGTCTGCCGGTCAAGGATTACAGCGATTTTGGCTTGGCATGTAACCTTCATACGATAGAGCTGCATGCACAGTGTTGACCTTCCCAATCGATCATTCAGTCTGAAAACGAAGCGATTGCGCCATCATTTAAGCATAAGCGCCATCCTCCGCATAGACAAATGAAACAAGAAAGGTATTGATCAAAGCCTACTCCTGCTGGCCGTAGCCCCTTTAAGCCACCCTCAACACCGCACGGTTCCCAATCCTACTACGTTTAAGTCAGTTTCTTGCATCGCTCTACTTAGAACTCGTCAATCTTGACTATTGCCAGCAACTTTACAATGAAGATCACCGGTACCGTGGGCCTGCTTGCAGTGCTTCTGTCTTTAGGCGATGCATTGAAAGACCACCGGCCTCAAGTCAAATCTCACAAGATACAGAAACTCATCACGGAAAAGGGGTAAAGGACTACTTTCCCTTCAGTTTTTCACAATGAATTAAATAGCTAATTGATCCGTGCCACAGACTTATCAGGAATTTGAAGAAGCTCAACGATATCGCATATGACAACGGTGGCAATCGTGCTTTTGGGCTTCCCGGATATGATGCCTCGGTGGACTTCATTTATAAAGAGGTCTCGAAGCTCATAGGATTCACCGCTTGGAAGCAGGATTTTCCTGCTTTATTTACGGAGACCACGGCGGCGAAGGTCTCAGTTGATGACGAGGTGTACCGTACCGTTGCTCTCACCTACACACCCAGCACGCCAGAGGACGGTATCACAGGAGAGCTTATTCACGGGCCCGAGGGCGCGGATGGGTGCTCTGTTGACAATTATGCTGGCCTTGGAGTCGAAGGGAAAATTGTGCTCGTAGAACGCGGTCCATGCCCAGATGGCACCACCTTCGCAGGCAAGCTGAAGGCTGCTGCTGGTGCTGGTGCTGTTGCGGTTGTGATATACAACTCCGATCCCGCAAAACTCACTGCCGGCTCGCTCTCAGCTCCGAACCCAGCAGAGTACGTCCCAGCAGCGCTCATTGACCAGGAGCCTGGTCAGGCGTTAAGTGCCCGACTCGGTGCCGGCGAAAAAGTCGAAGTATTCGTGCAGATTGTACAGCTTATAGAAGAGCGCATTACTCAGAACGTCTTTGCTGAAACGCACGGTGGCGATGGAAACAACCTTATCGTCCTGGGAGCCCATCTCGACTCAGTTCAAGCTGGTCCTGGCATCAATGACGACGGCTCTGGGACATCACTCATTCTCGAGGTAGCCGAGGCTTTGCAACACTTCTCCACCAACCTCAAAGTTCGTTTTGGATGGTGGGGTGCCGAGGAGAATGGTCTTTGGGGGTCGCGGTACTACGTGAACAATCTGAGTGCTGAGGAGATTGACGATCTACTTCTCTACATCAACTTCGATATGGTATCACGCGGCTTCTACGGTGTTTTCGACGGCACTGGAGAGAAAGCTGGCCCGGGTGGCCCACCTGGATCCGATGTTATTGAAGACTTGTTCGTCAAGCATCTCACATCAAAGGGCCTTGAAATCACCCCTGTTGCGCTTACTGGTGGAAGCGACTATGTCCCCTTTCTCGACATCATTGGCAAGCCGGTAGGAGGTCTTTTTACTGGAACTGGCGCGGAGCAGGATTCTTGCTACCATCAAGCCTGTGACAACATTGCCAACCCGGTTCCCGAGACACTTACCATCAATGCGAAGGCGGCGGCACATGTTCTTAGCGTGCTTGCTGTCGATGGTGTGAAGTTGATTCCCAAAACACCTGTCAACTCGACTATTGGGGCAGTCAAAACTACGAGAGACGCAACTTCTCTACATGAGCACAATGAGATTGGTGTTCTGGGGAAATTTTGCGATCATGATATTATCTGAGTTGTAGAGAGGCGCAAGGGAACAAGCCCGGTTTATGGCGACAGGCAATGGCGAGCCTCCGAAAGTGAGGTTCAAGTCGATTTGAAACTGGGTTGCACTGAGTGAATCACAGAGTGGATGCGTCACTCTTCGCAAGATAGCTGCAACATAAGGAACATAAATTATAAGTCTCTGGTCCATAGGTTCATGTCTTGAATGTGTACTATATGAACGCCAGTAGCATCTTTCAGCTCCCCTTTCCGTATCCACCTCATGCTCAACATCGGCACTGTCCCCCTTGGGCATCCTCCACACCAATATCGCCTGTCTTTTTGCCACACTTCCTTTGCAGTGACTTGACCAATTAATATGGTGCAAAAGTGATGGGCTTCGGACGTACGCATCTGAGACCATAGACATCCATGCCTCAGGCTGGTCGCGGCAGCCATTCCAGCAGCGACACGCCCCAGAAGCTGCCTATGAATTAAACAGCCTTTCCGCTTTTCAAGTCGTGGGGCCGCAATATCGCCTTGGATTGCCTAATTCGGGCAGCTGCCCCCTTAAATGACGGACTTGAGTGCTAGATAAACTTTCGTTTGCAAGATTTTCCATGGCGGGCGCAGGTATCAGTTGTAGTGAGTGGAAGTATAGAGAAAGATGAAGCCATGCGTGGATGAAACAAGTGTGAAACAAACAAAGACTTGATCTTGGCAGCTAGCAGCTATGAAAGGGCGAATTATAGCCTCTCTCACCTCCATGTCATCTTCACTTCCAATGTTGCCAGGGACGCTCGTATACTCATTTAGCGGCGAAAACAAAGTAGTCATTCTCGCGGACAGCCGCAGCCAGCTGGAGATTTCGCTTGAGATCGTTCGTCGTCAGGGACACTGAGTTCCAAACATATGAGGACATATTAATATTTCCTCCCAAGGCGCGTCGGAGGACCGGCAACAAATACAATAAATGTTGAAACTTTCTTTGCTGAGAAAAAAACGACTGACCTACCCAGCCGTCTTGGGTTTTATACGTGAGGGAAAGATTGGCGAGAGCTCTTCTGATTACCCGGTGTTTTCATGAGATCGTTTGTCTCTACATGGCTGTGGTCCAGTAAACTGGACGTATTCGCCAACGCTGTTTGCACGATGACAATAACAGTCACCAACAATCAGACCGGAAACGCGAGAAACCCAACCGTAACAACGCACAAGCGCTGGAATCAACACGCGCAAGCGGCATTTAAATTCGTAACTCTCCGATTGATTTTGCCTGCCTCTTTTCCTCTCGTTACAACTCAAACCCTGCCTGCAACAGACAACAGAATGGGGATCGACGTAGGTTTTGACATGGTGCCTCGCCTGTCTCGCCAAAGCCTGGATCAAGAGAAATGGAATGTCCTGCTTGACATCATCAGGGATTACTACGAAGATGACAATCAGGTTGAAGTCAAGTCAAACTGCATCGAGTTTCATGCTGGAGAGCATCCGATCCTGCCTCTGCAGGGACACAAGTTTTTGAGATTCAGCTCCAAAGTATCTGGACGCATTGCGACTGAAACCGGAGTAGCGGACTACCTTCGAAAGGTGACGTCTGAAGCGAAGAAAATATTCGGCGTTCGCATCTGCACTTGGAACGAGGCTGCTGATAACTTTGGCTTCTACGACTGGAGAGATATACACGCGTCTTCCAGAACATTTGACCAGGTAAGAGCCTGAACCATACTCAGGTATGATTGATCCCTGCTAAAATCGAATGCCAACAGTCTGCTGAGCCGGCAGGTCCAATTGCGCCTGATGCCAGCACCCAATACGAGATCGACAGGATTGAGTCAAGCTTTCAGATAACAAAGGTTCCAGGAAAAGGAAAGGGAATGGTTGCTCGACGTGGCTTTACAAGCGGAACCCTAATCATCTCCGAGGAGCCGCTTTTAACTCTCCCGAACCTGCCTTTCGAACAGCTGGACGGAGTCGTCGCGGCAAAGCTCAAGCCTCTGTCGCGTGAAGACCAACGTCGGTTTCTCGCTCTCGCCAACAGCATCCACGAATCATTTCCATTCGGCGGCACTGCTAGAACAAACATACTCCCTTGTGGTCTGGGCGATCAAACCGGAGCAGTGTACCCTACCATCAGCCGCATCAACCACAGCTGCGATCCCAACACTTATACCCGAATTCTCGACGATAAACACTCCCAAGGTGTGTACGCCACGAGAGATATTCTGGCCGGTGAAGAAGTCACGATGTTTTATCCCAAGGGTTGGACGTTCAGGGGATTCGAATGTTACTGTGATGACGTTTGCAAAATGCTTAGCCAATAAACAGGATCATGGTTCTGAGTGGGAAGGCATTGGTTCATTCGAATTGGCGACTCATATGAGGGATATCCGGATGCGTGCGACATGATTCTGTCTCCTGGACGATATTCAGGTAGACAAAAGGGGAAATGAAGTTTCCAAGTTATATGAAGATGGCAGGGATTTCCAGCACGCAATCCCTGCTTCGAAGAATGACAAAACTGTTTTAAGGTAACTGCGCACCTGACTACACATTTTCTCTCGTCTCCTCTGTAACAAAGGTACCCTATTGGAAGAATAAAGGAGTGACACTTGCAACTAGGTAGGCGGACGTTGCAAAAGAACAGCAGCCAATGCCCCCTTACTTGGGCGATACTAGATAGAGCTACGCCAACCGAATCGGATAATTTTGCTAGAATTAGACTTAACTCAAGCTGACATGACACCATGGTAAGAGTCCAAACCATAACCTATAGTTTCCTGGTCTTGTGCAGAACGGAGGAGAATGACGGGTCCGGGCGGCCTTCCCTGGCCCGGAACCCTATTTTAATTCCACGGGCCCGAAGTAAAATGAAGCGGTCCGATTGGCCATCCGACGTCGGAATCGCATTTCCAGGAACGCAAGTCTTGGCTATATAACATGCGGCCTGCCAGAGACGGCAATAAATGAGTAGTGTTTAACTGTCATTGTGATCTCTCATGACTAGTGCTAAGCTGTCTACCAAAGGAACGTCAAAATGAGTCAAGGTCAGCAACAGCCCTCTCCTGCAGCAGCGGACGACTACTTTGAAGAGGATATCCACACTGAGACTGAACACGCAGAATCAAAAGAGCAGAACTTAGAAGCAGCGACTCCTCCCGGAGTGATCTCTGATGATGAGACAATAGTGGTAGACCCAAATCTCGTCTCATGGGATGGGCCACAGGACCCGGAGAACCCAAAGAATTGGCCTAACAAAACGAAATGGAGCTACACCATTGCCGTTTCCGTCTTCACCTTTATCTCACCAATATCTTCGACAATGGTAGCTCCCGCCCTAACGTCCCTAGGCGCGGACCTCAAAATGCACAGCGAGATCGAGATGTCAATGGCGCTCTCTATCTTCGTCCTCGGCTACGCCGTGGGTCCACTTTTCTTCGGCCCCGCCTCCGAGATGTACGGCCGGGTGCTCATCCTGCAACTCACCAATCTCTGGTATCTGGCGTGGAACCTTGCCTGTGGATTTGCGCAGAATCCAGCGCAATTGTTCATATTTCGCTTTCTCGCTGGTATTGGTGGGAGTGCCCCGATTTCAATTGGCGGAGGAGCTATCAGGTAAGTCCTGCGGAGTCGCCGTGTAAGCCGATCGTTTTCTTGCTGACCACCATCGTGTAGCGACACTTGGAATGCCGAGGAGCGAGGAAGAGCTATAGGTATCTATACACTCGCGCCAATTCTGGGTCCTGTCGTTGGGCCCATAGCCGGGGCTTTCATCGCCCAGTACACCACATGGCGTTGGGTATTCTGGTCTACCAGTATCGCAGCTGTTGGTATCCAGATTGTCGGCTTGGTCTGGCTGCGAGAATCCCACCCGGGGACTCTCCTAAGATGGAAAAGAAATCGGCTTTTCAAGGAAAGTGGCAACGAGAAGTTACATACTGGGGGCAAAGTCGAGACACCTCTTCGCAAGTTCGGTAACTCTTTGGTGCGACCGACGCGTATGCTCACGACACAACCCATCATCATGGTCATCGCGGTATATATGGCCTATCTCTTTGGAACCATGTACCTCATATTATCCACATTTCCGCTTGTCTGGAGTGAGCGATATGACGAGAGTAAGTCAGTTGGCGGTCTCAATTACCTCTCGATCGCAATAGGGTCCTTCGGCGGCATCTTTCTCTGCTTCTTCTTCGTCGACCGCATCTACAGGAATCTGAAGGCGAAGAACGGCGGAGTAGGTCGCCCAGAGTTTCGCACGCCAGCCATGTTCATCGGGTCGATTACGGTCACGATCGGTCTTTTCTGGTACGGATGGAGTGTGCAGGCCCGTCTGCACTGGATCATGCCCAACATCGGCATTATCTTCTTCTCAGCTGGGACGATGGCATGCTTGCAAGGCATGCAGACTTTCATTGTCGATAGCTATTCGACCTATGCCGCCAGCGCGTTAGCCGCGGGTTCTTTTCTTCGCAGCTTAGCTGGTTTCGGATTCCCACTCTTCGCGCCATACTTATACGCTGACCTGGGCTACGGATGGGGTACGAGTGTTCTGGCGTTTATCAGCATTGGTGTTGGTATTCCAGCACCTGTTCTGTTTTGGCGTTATGGACCCAGACTGCGAGCTATGTCAAAATACGCCGCCGGTTGAGAGCGGGCCATGTCCCGTCGTCGATGTATTCGTAACATATCTCTTTTCCTTCTCCCCCCCTCTTTAGAAATTCCCTGCATTTCCTGGAGAAGCATATTTTGGAGCGAACACTCCCTCTTGCGCGCAACCCGGGGCTCCTTTGCTTTGCCTAGAGCGAAAGGTTTCACAATACCCAAGTAAGTATAAATGCATAGACAACGTTTGCGGTTATTTAGAGGACATGTAGAATTGAGACAGCAAAATACACAACTCAAACTACCAACACGGCAGCTGGCGCCATATAGAATTTGAAGGGGAAGAAGAGGCCAGCGTCTAATATTCTCCAATCCAATGCTGTAATCCATTTGCCCGTAGTTGAGATTTTGAAGAGTGTCATAAAGAAGGATCCTGAAATCACGGCAATTATACTCCTTTTTGGCTTTGAATGTCCACCAATAATCCTCCAATCGTAGCCTATTGATTATTGAATTGGCATGAAAGATTCAAAGGTTTGATCACAGTCGCTGGAGACTTGCGATCCATCTCTCGGAAAGGAAATAGCTCATCTGATGGTTTCATGATTAGGTAATTACAAATCCGCTTAATGTTGTCATTGTCTTCGTTGGTAAACGACCAGCGTCATTTAGACTTTCACAAAGTCCCAAAACACAACCACCAAAAAACATTGGCAACAAAAGAACCAGTCGCGATGGTCAACCAGCCATTGAAAATTGCCGCTGCACCAAGCAAACCTCAATCTGAAGACCAAAGCAATGGATCAGCCAGTCCCGAGACAACGGGATATAATTGTCAACCTTGCGTCCGCAGGAAAGTCAAATGCGACAGGGCGACACCGATATGCTCAACCTGCGGCGGTAGCAATGGAAAGTTCGAGTGCCTTTACCAAGCGCCGCCCCCACGGCCACTGAAAAGAAAGCGGGAGGAAAATACCAAGGACCGCTTAGCGCGATATGAACGTATCTTGAAGGAAAACGGCCTTCTCTCAGCAGCTGATACACCTCCGCCTACATTTAAGGCATCACCTCAGAACAGACAGAGCGAGATTCCCCTCCATTCACAGCAGCCGCGCACTGTAAGGGCAGCTAAGTTCCTTTCCAGTGAAGGCAGATCGCGGTACATCGATAGTGGCCTATGGCTGGACGTAGGGGTGATGAAAAACACCATCCGGGAAACTTCAGAGGATGACGAGGACGAGCATGACGCCGATCATGTCAGGCCCACCACCCCAGGGATAGACGATCCAATATCCGGTGCGCTACTGGGAGTTTCACAAGCTCTTTTGCAATTTCATCCCAGCTACGAAAACGCTATGAAACTATGGGTGGCGCACATTCAAAACGTCGAGCCTCTTTGCAAAGTCCTACACATCCCAACGACCGCACCGTTACTTGAGAGATTCTCAAGGGAGCCAGCCTTGGCCTCGAAAGCACAAGAGTGTCTGCTGTTTGCCATCTATCATATTGCGGTACTCTCTATGAGTGATGAGGACTGTGTGCGTGAGTTTGAACAGTCGAGGGCCGCTTTGCTATGGCGCTATCAACATGCTGTTCGACAAGCACTCGTCAATGCTTCATGGCTGAAGACGACTGATATGGTTGTTCTACAAGCTTATGTGCTCTATTTGATCTCTGTACGAACCCAAATAGACCCTCATACGCTTTGGATGTTGACTGGCATCGCCATCCGCATTGCTCAACGCATGGGGCTCCATCGCGATGGCGAGGGTCTTGGCCTGCCTCCCTTCGATATCCAGATGCGGCGACGGCTCTTTTGGCAAATCCTTCCACTTGACGGCTACGCGGGTCAGATTTCTGCTAGCGGCATCTCTATAGCTCCAAATAGTTGGGATGCGAAACAGGCGCTCAATCTTGATGATGATCAGATCTACCCGGGCATGGAGCAGTTGCCCGAGGAGCAAAAGGGTGCTACTGAGATGATCTTTGTTCTGATGAAGGCGGAGCTGTCGAACCTTTACACGCGGACGGGTGTTACAATGCGAGCTGTTGGCGGTACGATTCAGCTCAAGGACAGTGCAGAACTCGAGAAGCTGGTAGATGAGGTTGAAAATACCATTGAGACCAAATATCTACGATACTGCGATGTCGTCAATCCCTTGCATTTCTTGACACTCGGAACTGCAAGGTCCGCTATGAATGCAATTCGACTACGTAATCGAATGACGCCTCTCATGAATCGAGATATTCCTGATGGAGAGAGGAGGGAGCTTTGTGCTCTTGCGCGGAAGATTGTGGACACCGACTGCGCTGCCTACGGTAACCCAAATCTGAGGATATTCCAATGGCATCTAAGAGCCTTCTTCCTCTGGTATGCTTTGATCTGCATCTTGACTAGTTTGGCCAAAATTGGGTTCTTTTCGCAAATAGAGCTCAACACCACCTGGCGAGTAATTGCAGAGGTCTATAAGAACCATAAGGAAATCCTGGAGGCTAAAGGAACCCTTCACGTCGAGATTGGCAAAGCGACCCTGCAGGCTTGGATGTTGAATCCTCCACGCGACTCCATTCCGGAGCCAGAGTTCATTTCCGCCCTCCGATCTCGTCGCGAAGCAAGGATGAGAAGTCGCTTAGAGAAGAGAAGCGCGTTGGAAAGCAGGGTTCGAAGCGCCGAGGCCGTGGTTGATCTTGATATCTCGACTACGCAAGATACCAGCGCAATGTTTGCCTCTTTTGATGGCCCTGATATGAATCTTGAAAGCGACTTCAATCTCAATACGGTGGACTGGATGTTGTGGGATCAACTGTGCCATGCACCGGATCTTAGTTGACAATGTACTTGAATGGATAGACGCGGTGCAACCAAAGTCATTAACTCATCTCTGATTGCCAGGATTCGACCATGAACAAATTATAACTAAGTCAATGTTATTCAGCTTGTTCTCATGTAAGCGCAACGGGTATACGTCTACGCTCCCGGCAAAGAACCTCGCGCACTACTTTCTCATATCTCAGCTTTAGAATCAAAATGGAGGTAGTCCATTTTTCAAGGGAACAGTATCAATATTTCTATATAGTTCACGATCTACATAAGCTCGACAGTTGAGCTTATAAAACTACGCCGGAGGTGTTGCCGGAATCGGCGGTCTGTTTGCGGGCAAGTTCCACATCAAGTGGATTCACAGTCACCATAAGGCCGGAAAATACACCGAAGGTTCGTCATCTACGACTGCCCCTCAAACTTGGTCTTTACTTCAACAACTCTGACTCTATCTCAACGAGCCTCTTCAAGTCTAAACAAGACTAAGCCAAAATGTCGCCCAAAGCTTTACAGCGTCAAACGCCAGCCGGCGCCGCTTTGGCAAAGGCCCTTGCCGCAACACAAAGCCCGAGCGCTCCAGCACCAATCCCAACACCACCATCGGACGTGAGCTTGAAGACTTGGGGGCTATTCAACTGTTTACTGTTACTAATTGGCAACTAGATTGCGGCTATTCAGGAAGACGGGAACTCCTTTACGTTCACTTCCTTCACCACCGAGGATGCCTTTGAGCTCGGCAACTTCTTGTACGCGCGCCTCCTTGCGTTCGCGCCCGAGAGACCTGCCGTCATCTCCATCGCCCTCGCAAATAGCTCGCAAGTTGTCTTCCAATGTGTGACTGGCCCGGGAATTATGCCCGACAACGAACATTGGGTTCGCCGTAAGAGGAATACGGTCCTGCGATTCGGGTCGAGCACTTGGTTCATGAACCGCAAGTTTGATGGAGATGAGCCTGCCTTCGCTGCCAAGTTTGCTATCAGCGATGACAAGAAGGGGGATTATGCCATTCATGGTGGAGCCATTCCGATCAGGGTTCAGGGAGTTGAAGGAATTGTGGCTGTGGTGGTTGTCAGTGGGTTGAAGCAGCATGAGGATCATGGAGTGATTGTCGAGGTTATCAAGGAGAACTGGAAGTGAGGGGACTTGACCGAAAACCCCATATTGGGTATCACAGACTATACCTGGGAAAACTCATCGGCAAACAGGTAGCCAAATTGTGTCGAGCAGGAAGTATTCGCGCGTACTGTAGTCAAGATGTATAATCTATACCTCGCTATGTCGGAGCCTACGCATTTCTTTGGACTTCACCTAGGTGACGTTACAACATTAGCAAGGTTGCCTTGTATTTGAATCAATGAGATATGCAACCCTAGCCACGTGATGCAGTCAGCCTCATTTGGCTTTAAAATGGTTCATCATTGGGCTGTGGCAGCCTCTTCCTCGTCAGCTTTAATTCAACTTCATGACTATAAAGGAGATTAAACGCGGGCATGGAACTTAGCACCACAGCCCTAACAAAGTCTGAAAATGGACTCAGTGATGGAATACAGCCCCCAAACCCTCTTCTTTGCAGTCGGTGTCAACAATGGAACAACCTTTGGACGATGGAAGACACCAGAGGAGATTATGTCTCTTTGGAGGAAGTCTCCAAGAATTCGAGCTGCTTGATATGCCATGTTATGGCAGAGACAGTCGAACTACGATGCAAAGATTCTGAAGTCTCGCGAGCGTGGCCAAGAACACGTCTTTTAGTCCGCGACAACGGCCCTTTCTTCCTCGACAGCGGGGAAATTCTGCCACTTTCGACAGACCCCCCGCATCGGACGGATCTTTCAGACCCGGCTTTCAAGGCAGTTCGTCTACTCATGTATCTTGCAGTCGCTCTATCTCTAGAGAATGGCAGGATTCAAGGGGTGGACCAGAAAGAAACCATTTTGTTTGAGATGACCCCCCAGTTCTGTCTCTATTACTCTCCTGGTGAACCTTCGCAATTGAACAAAATCGAACCGTGGAAGACCTCTTTCTTCAATACGACGCTGCTGAAGACCTGGATAGGTGGCTGTGAGAAAATACACGGTAACCAATGCATTGGAGATACGCAACAGCACCCAGGTCAGTAGCTTCTCGCTTCAGTGGCTAGATCCAACATTCTAACTGCTCTTTAGCAAATTTCCCCCCTGGTTTCAGAGTTATTGACTTACACTCCATGAGGATAATTGAACCTCCTACCGATATACGGTATGTGGCCCTCAGTTACATGTGGCCCTAACCTGCACCAGGCAGCACCGATAAAGATGTGCAACTTGAAACGGGAAACGTCAAGGCATTGGAGATACCAGGAAGCCTCAGCAAAACTCAACTTCCGACGATAATTTCCGATGCCATGTCTCTTTGTAAGGAGCTTGGGGAGAGCTACCTTTGGATTGACCGTCTTTGCATCGTGCAAAACGATGCAGAATCCAAGCACGATCAAATCCGTGGGATGGACAAGATATACCGCTTGGCTTCTTTTGCGATCATCGCAGCGCTCAATAACCGAGATGGGCAAGGGCTCCCCGGATTTTCGAGCCGCGAGAGACAACCCTCCATTTGGCACCCCGCTCGAAAATGCGATATCGAGGGGCGCGGGATCAAACCCAATGGCATGAGCGATTTGGTTGACAAGTCTCTATGGAATAAACGAGGCTGGACTTTCCAGGAAAGGGTCTTGTCCACACGGCGTTTGTTCATCACGGATTTTCAAGTCCTTTACGAGTGTCCTCTTGGGTATGCTAGTGAGGAACTCACTCATTACCCCGAGTATCCTTACCTACCTTATCGATTTCATGACTCAACTTTCGGAAGTATATCAGAGCGAGAAATGCTGGAGAAAGAGAGCCGAGCTATCCCGGCATTCATCAGATGGGACGACTACAATAGGGGGGTAGACTACAACATGACGGATACCACGTCACTGAAGAACTACTTCCAGTGGGTCGAAGATTACACGTCTCGTCAACTGAGCTTCGGCTCCGATATCCTCAACGCGTTTACAGGCGTTGGTAATACGCTTGGAGAATCCCTCGGCTCACCCATGCTTTTTGGGCTCCCTGAAAAGTATCTTCCCCAGGCGTTGATGTGGAGCACCTTGGGTATGCCACCGAGAAGGACGGATCCGCCAAACATCCCGAGCTGGAGCTGGGCATCACGCCTAAGTGAGACAGACTATCGCTGGCTCAAAGGAACCTCGACGATGGATGACGACCTTCTGAACATAGCCTCACTGGTCTATTATCACTATCAAGACTCTAAGAATGGCTTGCGTAAGTTTAACGTGGGCGAGCGTTGGATCCAACGTGAAATAGAGATCACGACTATTGGAGGCTGCGAGAGTTTGCCGGAACTTGTAGGGAAATACAACCCAGGAGAGCGGAGATCTAATACAACCTGGCAAGAATGTCCTCAGAGCCCGGGGCAAACACTGCTGCACACAGATCTTGGTCTAGGAGCCTGTCAGGTTGCGTCGAGTCTCCCTGGTGCTCTGGTTTTCAACACCACAGTAGCATCTCTCAAAGTCGGCCCCAAAGATCATGTTGCGGGGCCGCAATCAGCAGAACAAGATGCATTGATCTACAATCATGATGGAACTGTTGTGGGACTCCTGAACAGTGTCAGCCGTGATTGGATCGACGCTCAGGTTCGCGACAGCAAAGTCTACGATTTTATCGTTCTGTGCGGTGCCCTGGCAGACTGGAGGACTCGCAAAACCATGGCCCAATACATGAAAAGGTTTGACACATGGCGTCTGCAGGTGATGATGGTCGAACGCTTGAACTTTGGGCCGTATGTGGTCCGTCGGGTGGAAGTCGGTTATGTGTATGCGCATTGTTGGAAGGATTGTAAGCCTCGCTGGGAGACAGTTGTTCTTTGCTAGATAACAAGGAGTGGAGGGTTTGCTTGAAGAGGCGTACAGCTGATAGATTACTGGCTAAGGTAGCGTCGTTGAAACCACACTGTGCTATTTTGCAGCGCCACGTGCCCACGCGATCAACCCTCACAGTGTGAGCACTCACCAATTTCAACGTCAGAGTTGAGATTCACTTGCCAACTGGTCACATATAACCAGTACATACTCACTAGTTGCTCGCGATACTCTACATCATGGCTTCGATCAACGATCTCGCCACAGCGGCAATTGCAGGCTCTTCGGCCGCAGCTGCTACCAACGCCACAGCTGACGAGCGCGGGGCGAGGGGTGCCCTAGTCGCCGTGGAGGGGCTGGACAGGAGTGGAAAGACGACGCAGGTGAAGTTGCTGGAGCAGAGATTCGTGGAGGAGGGACGTCCAGTCAAGGTTATGAGGTTTCCAGGTACGTTCCGCTGAATGCCTGGGTTTTGGGCGAGGTCTTGTTGAAAATGGGAGTCGAAGACGCGTCGTCAAAAGGCCGTAGCACAAGCGTGTCTTCGTAAATACGCAGACCAAGTGCAATGCCAATCTATAGCAAATCGAATTCGGATCATCAGCTAAGAGTGATATAGACAGATCAACTCCAATTGGCCAGCTGATTGATAGCTACCTCAAAAGCGACACTGAGATGGAAGACCATGCCATTCATCTCTTATTCACCGCGAACCGATGGGAAGCAGTGTAAGAGACCTACCCTTCCGGATGCAAAGTCCTGCATGGCGTTTCAAGTTCTAGGACCGCTGGGTACTTGTCTTCCACACTAACACGAAACAAAGGAACCAAATCCAAGCTCTGCTGGCTTCAGGTACTACAGTTATCTGCGACCGGTACTACCTCTCCGGCATCGTCTACTCCGCCGCAAAGAAGAACCCATCCCTCAGCCTGTCTTGGGCCCGCGCTCCCGAGCGCGGCCTTCCTCGTCCAGATCTAGTCCTGTTCTTGGACCTGGAAGAGGAGCAGGCCAAGTTGCGGGGTGGATGGGGAGGCGAGCTTTACGAAAAGGCCGAGATGCAGAAGCGCGTGCGCGAGTTGTTCTGGGCCCTGAGCATGGGCGGCAAGGATATCAAGAGCCAGGACCTGGTGGATGAGTCGGGCGGATTGGAGGGTGCACTTTGGAGGCAGGAGGAAGAGGACCTGTTGGTTGTAGATGCTAGCGGCTGTGTGGAGGAGGTCGCGGAGGCGATCTGGGATAAGGTAAGGATGAGGATTGAGATGGTTGAGAAAGGGGAGTTTGGAGATACAGTTAGGGTAGTTCGTTAACGTTATAAGCAAACTACTGCACCGTTAAATTGACAGTTACAAAACTCAACGAAGCTGTTTTGACTGCAAACACCATGAGGAGAACTCTTAAAAAGGAGAGCACTGTCCGTCTTGTAATGAGATTTCAAGATCCCGGCCGTGCTTAAAACCCCAAGAGATCCGGACAACTTGGGCGATTGAGAAGTTGAAGAGGAACTGAAGCCCCGGACCTGTGATGAAGCCAGCTTGGCCTGTACCATTCAGTACAAATCGTAAGCTAACAGAATATTGACAGGAATTATTGCGTATGTCCATCTGAAACTAATTTGGGAAATCAATCATAACGTTGTGCAATGTTTAGCATTTATACATCACCAGTGTGAAATAAATAGATCATCATAGATGGTAGTGTATTTTGATTGTTAACTTTATACGGCGTAGGGCGGGGCGGCTACCTTTTGTCATCAACATCTCCAACGCGACTCAACTGCAACATTTAACATCGAAGTTCAATTGAGATGGTCTCACTCGCCGAGTAGTAGCAACAATGGACCCTCAGAAATGGCGAATCTCAAAAGCCTGTCACGAGTGTCGCGCCAAGAAGATCAGGTGCAATGGCGAAACGCCCTGCGAACGATGCAAATCCAGGGATCTGGACTGCGTCTACCGCGAAAAGGCTCGCAACCGCAAGCGCAAGCGCCCTCTCGATAATAGCCCAGGGGCAACGGCATTGCAAGCACCGCAGTTGGTTAATGCTCCTGAAGATGGCTCGGCTGCGGCGACGGCTGGGACTGGCGATGGTTTGGGGCTGGGTGGCGAGCAAAGCCTTCACATTCACAGCGTCGCCGCGACTCATCGGGCGTCTCCGTCCTGCATGCTAGAGCTTTACTACGGACCTTCGTCTAATTTCGCGCTTCTAAACTCCATTTACCACCAGATCGAGGGTACCAAGCCGACCTTTCCGACGCATGAAAGCATTGAGGAGGTTGGCCCTGGGTTGGATCTCTTCAGTCACAGACGATTGTTCTTCGGCGACCTGGCAGATACCCGACCACCGCTGGCGCTCTCGGAGGACTATTCGGCAATGTTACTAGACCCTGCGACGGCAAGCAAGTTGCTTGAGAGGTACTTGTCGACATATTGGTTTGTTTTGCCGGTGCTGGGAAAAGATAAGCACCGTCGTCAACTTGCTGATCTGTTCCGGCCACCGGGAATCTTCGACCTCAGTTCGCCAGATACCGTTATCACTGTGCTTTCATTGGCACTTGGTGCTTATATGGTCGGAGAAGAAGCTCGAGCTGAGTTCCTGTTCCAAAGAGCGAGACAAGGGGCGGCCAAGCTAGAAGAGGTGTTCAACATGCAAGTTGTCCAGATCCATCTCATGATGATAAGTTGTTTCACATCCCATGAAACATATTCTCTTACTGACATTCCATTACGCTGTCTTCCAGCTGGAAAGAGCCCGGCCGACCTCTTCATTTTTACACATCGGCAATGCAGTGAGAAAAGCCGTTGCAACGGGGCTTCATAAGGGATCATCTGTTCGGAATGGCCAGACCCAAGAAGATGTGAATCAACGGAGCGTATTGTATTCCGCCGTCTACTTTTGGGAAACGTAAGTTGGCACCTCCTCTATCAAACTAATACTTGCTGACAATAAACGACAGATGGATTTGTCTCGTCGCTGGGCGTCCTACGTCTGTTCCGGATCCTTGTTTCAACGTCCCGCTCCCAGCGAACCAGCCCGTCCTCATATCACTGGTATCCATAGCCAAATTCATGTGCAAAGTCGTTAATCGTATTTATAGCTCGCGTCATGAATCTCTTCTTCCCGTATGGAACGCTGCCACCGAAATCCGCCGGGAACTTCAGAAGTTCGCGGAGAAACAGGACATGTCGTTTACACTTGCTGGAGACCTTAGCACGGAAGAGCTGGGAGTTTGCCGAGCTATAATCTCTACAAGTGAGTCACTTATGACACCTTTCTCCAGAACAGGTAATAACGGTTTTGTTCGACCAGTGTACCACCAGACACTACTGCTGACGTTTCGACCATTCCTGGTGTTACGAGCCAAGCTAAGGCAGGACAACTCATCTGGAACTAACACACTCCACCAGCCTCCACCGTGGCTTGATAGTGCGTGCCAGTATTGTCTAGATGCGGCAAAAAACATTATCGCTTTCTTGACGGGGGCTTGCAAGGATAACGTATTATGCCAAGTAAGCTTCGGCTCCGTTACTCGTTTCTAGACATCACTAACATACCCGTAGGACATCAGCTATCACGCGTACTTCCTCGAAGGTGCTTGTTACTCTCTCGTCTTTGATATGCTGCAAGAGAAGAGCCCCACCCATGAGAACCTTCCTTGGATCTATTGCGCATTGAAATGCATCCGCACTCTGCTTCCCAAGGGAAGGGAGAAGACTGTGCAGATCCCTGCCACTATTGCGGCAATCGAACAGATGGTCCGCTCTGTTGTCCCGGATTTCGACCCGAAGACCCTAGAAACCTCGGAGATTCGGGAGCTCCCAGCCCAGCAAACCCGACACTCGACCCGGCGGAGTGTGTCGGCTAAGGCCCTTCCGAGTAATATCGAGGATACTCCTGCGTTCATGTATCCTTCCATGCCGTTTGGGTTCGACATAAATGGACAGTTGAACGGAACTTCGTCGTCCGGCGTCTCACCAGACGAGCAGATTGATTTCACCGCCGCCGACGCCGGATGGGACATCGACTTTGGCACCATGGACCTGGAAGCATTTCTATCTATTGACCCAAACCAATGGCTCAACTACGTCCCTCCATACGTCCCTCCAGGCTGAGCCGGCAGATGGGACCGATTACGCCCATCATGGCGGGTCTTATCTATCTCCTCAAGGTGACAAAGCGTCCGGCATACACGATGATGGGGAAGACCCGCATTCAACAATTCTCAGAGATTGAAGCCATCAACCAGGATACCATTTTTTTCTTATTTTGCATTGATAGCTCACTGTAACTGGTTAGATTCGTTGATAGACGACGGGGGCGTGGCTCCGCGGAAATACGGAGAGCTGGATGTACGGCGTTTCGGGTATACGGATATACGGGCTATCTCAGTGATCTCTTCTTGCAAGTCATATATATTGTAAGGGTTGACGGAAATTTGGTGAAAAAGAGTAGCAAGCTCTGCAGTTCTTGATTACTTTTTACATAGATAGGGCGGCTACGTTTCGAGAAGCGAAGAGACCGGCAACAAGCCCGACGAAGCAGTTCGAGATGGCCAGTACACCAACCGACAGCGTCAATATGGATGGGACACTTGCTCATTCCGGAGTTCAAGGCCGAGAGAACACTTTCGTATCGTCTAGTGACACTGATTGGGACCCCGAGAATGTGGACGAAGAGAGAGGCAAGGATTTCATCCAAAAGCGCCTCACCCTCACGTTTCGAGATGTCACTGTCAAAGTCACGGCCCCGGATGCAGCTCTTGGTGAAACCCTTTGGTCGCGACTTGATCCCTCTCAATGGCTAGCTGTATTCCGCTCGAACAATCAGCCGAAGAGGGTGAGTGGAAGATGTATCTTCCGAGGGCCACATGAAGCTAACATCCATAGACCATTTTGAACGAAGTTACTGGGCAAGTTAACCCTGGAGAGATGGTATGTGTAATGTTTCTTCAGTCCAGGGCTAACGCTGACCTTTCAGCTTCTCGTACTAGGTCGCCCAGGATCAGGCTGCACGTCTCTTCTACGCGTACTCTCCAACCACCGAGAGTCCTTTCAGGAGGTTCTCGGGGAGACAAGATATGGCAACATGGATCACAAGCAAGCAAGAAAGTTTCGGCAGCAGATCGTGTTCAACACTGAAGGTTAGTAAATTCTTCTATTGTCGCGGGAAGCCGAAGCTGACTCAATTCAGACGATATTCATTTCCCTACTCTCACTGTCAACCAGACAATGAAGTTCGCCCTGCGAAACAAGGTTCCCCGCGAGAGGCCTGTGCACGTGGAAAAGAAGCACCACTTTGTTCAAGACATGCGCAATAACATCCTAGATTCGCTAGGTATCGGTCACACGAAGAAGACTCGAGTTGGAAATGAGTTTATTCGCGGTGTCTCTGGCGGCGAAAGGAAGAGAGTTTCTCTTGCAGAGATGATGGCCAGTCAGGTTCGACACCCCAAATCGATACAAAGCGGAGTGATACTAACTTGGTTTATAGAGCGCTTTGCAGTTCTGGGACCAGCCTACGCGAGGCCTCGACTCCAAGACAGCCTATGGATTTGCCCAGACGCTGCGCAGCGACGCTGATAGGAACGGAAAGTCCATCGTGGTGACGACCTACCAAGCCGGAAACGGTATTTACGACGCCTTCGACAAAGTCTTGGTACTCGCCGACGGCCGTGTCATATACTACGGACTCACGACCTCTGCCAAGGGTTACTTTGAAGACTTGGGGTTCCTCTGTCCCCGAGGCGCCAACGTGGCCGACTTCCTCACTTCGGTTACCGTCAAGACGGAACGGGAGATTGCTCCGGGATTCGTGAACCGGGTGCCAAGCACACCTGAGGAGTTTGAAGCTATCTACAAGGCTAGCCCAACGTGCCAGTTTATGCAGCAAGCTGTTCATGAGCCTGAGACGTTGGGCACTGAAGTTGATGACCTCAAGATGGCGGTGGAACGAGAAAAGAAGCAGAGGAGGTTGAAGACGGGAGAACGAGGTGTCTACACTGTTGGATTGCGAGAGCAGGTCATCAACTGCACGATTCGGTATGTCACCAGCTATTCTCCAATCTCTTTTATGGACTCTAACTCTTCAGTCAATGGCAAATTCTCATGGGTGATCGTATCCCCCTCTTCATCAAGATCGGATCCGCCATAATCCAGGCTCTTGTTTGCGGCAGCTTATTCTACAACCTTCCCGACTCCAGCGCTTCAATCTTTCTTCGTCCTGGTGTTCTTCTCTTCCCGATACTCTACTTTCTCTTGGAGTCCATGTCAGAAGTGACAGCATCATTCTCCGGCCGCCCGATTCTAATACGGCACAAGCGCTTTGGCTTCTACAGGCCTACTGCATTTTGTATCGCGAACGCTATTACGGATATCCCTATGGTCATGGTGCAGGTAACGTGCTTCTCGCTCATTCTCTATTTCATGAGTGCTATGCAGACCGACGCGGGCAAGTTTTTCACCTTTTGGATCATCGTCAACGCGAGCAGCTTGTGCTTCGTGCAGCTGTTCAGGGCTACCGGTGCTGTATTTGCCCACTTCGGAACGGCAAGTCAGATAGCAGTATTATGGTCAGCCATAATCATCATTTACGCTGGTAGGCGACAAATCACTTGAAACTTGGATACTTCGCGCTGACCCGATTCGCAGGTTACCTGATTCCGTTTGATGAGATGCACCCCTGGTTTCGCTGGCTCTTCTACCTCAACCCTGGCGCCTACGCTTTCGAATCCCTCATGGCTAATGAGTTCTCCGGGCTCGAAATGCAATGTGTCGCTCCGCAATATGTCCCATATGGCGAAGGCTATGACGGCCAAGATGATGAGTTTCGAGGTTGTACCATTGCGGGCAGTGATAGCACGGGACTTATCAACGGACGGGATTACATTCATCAACACTACTCCTACTCGGTTGGACATATTTGGCGCGGGTTTGGTGTCATCGTCGGGATGTGGATCTTCTTCATTGGCGTCACTTCTCTAGGTTTCGAGCTCAGAAACAACCACGGCGATTCGTCTGTTCTTCTGTTCAAGAGGGGCGCTGGCACCATCAAGGAATCCAAAGACCCTGAAAAGGCAGCTTCTGGAGCTTCGGAGCCATCTACCCAGCCGGTGGCGCCAAAAACGCGACAATCCACCTTTTCGTGGCATGACTTGGATTATTTCGTCAAGTATCAGGGAGCCCAGAAGCAGCTATTGAACAAGGTATTCGGTTATGTTCAGCCGGGCAGCCTGGTTGCTCTCATGGGTTGCTCCGGAGCAGGAAAGACGACGTAAGTAATTGTTCGACCTCTTGGCTGCCTTGTTCATTTTACTGACGGTCTTTCAGGCTTCTCGACGTCCTCGCTCAGCGAAAGGACGCTGGTGAAATCTATGGCTCTATTCTCGTCGATGGGAAACCTCAAGGTATATCGTTTCAGAGAATGACAGGCTACTGCGAGCAGATGGACATTCACGAGGCATCTTCAACTGTCAAAGAAGCGCTTGTTTTCTCTGCTCGATTGCGCCAACCACGAGACATCTCCGACGCAGACAAGATGGCCTACGTGGATCACATCATCAACCTACTGGAGCTAGACGATATCTGTGATGCACTTATCGGAAGTAAGTTAACTAGCTGCTTTGTCCAAATCTCAAGTGTTAGAGTTCTAACAGTGTTTCTGCAGCTTCAGAAGCCGGTCTTAGCATCGAACAAAGAAAGCGTGTCACCCTCGGCGTCGAGCTGGTTGCAAAGCCAACGCTGCTCTTCCTTGACGAACCAACATCTGGCTTGGATGGGCAATCTGCCTTTAACATTGTCCGGTTCATGCGGAGACTTGTCAATGGTGGCCAAGCTGTTCTGTGCACGATTCATCAGCCGTCGGCAGTTCTCTTCGACGCCTTCGATTCTTTACTTCTCCTTGCCAAGGGCGGCCGAATGGCGTACTTTGGAGAAAGTAGGTTCACAAGACCAACTATAATGAATGTAGCTGACAAAACCGTAGCCGGGGAGTATTCCAAAACATTACTTGACTATTTCGCACGAAATGGTGCCCCTTGTCCTGACGGTACGAATCCCGCAGAGCATATTGTCGAAGTCATCCAGGGCAACACCGAGGTGAACGTTGACTGGGTCAACGTATGGAACCAGTCTTTAGAACGTCAAAAGGCGCTAGAGAAGCTGGAGATCTTGAACAGAGAAACCCTCATGCAGAACGAGGGGGTGGAAGAAGACGCGGCTAGCTTTGCAACATCTAAGTGGTTCCAGCTGAAAGTTGTTCTGCACCGACAAATGATCCAGCTATGGCGTTCTCCCGTATGTTTTTTTCCTCTATCTATTGACAGTTATGCTAATAGGTTTAGGACTACATGATCAACAAGTTTTACCTCCACGTCCTCGGTGGTCTGTTCTCCGGCTTCACCTTCTACATGGTAGACGACGGTACTTTCTCACTGCAATTGAGACTCTTTACCATCTTCAACTTCATCTTTGTCGCTCCTGGATGTATCAATCAGATGCAACCTTTTTTTCTACATAATCGAGATCTTTTTGAGACTCGTGAGAAGAAGGTGAGTTGCCATTCCAAAGGACATGTGTTACCAGGCAGCTAACTTCTTCAAGTCGAAAACATATCACTGGGTTGCGTTTATTGGAGCTCAGGTCATTTCAGAGGTTCCCTATCTCATTATTTGCGCAACTATTTACTTTTCTTGCTGGTACTTTACTGTTGGCTTCCCCCTTGAGGCCAGCGTCTCTGGGCATTTCTTCCTACAAATGATCCGTAAGTTGTAGAATTCTTGCCGTCGTGCATTCTCACTAACATGCCTCCAGTTTACGAATTCCTTTACACTTCAATTGGCCAAGCCATCGCCGCCTATGCGCCCAACGAGTACTTTGCAGCCATCATGAACCCTCTCCTCATTGGCGCCGGCCTCGTCTCGTTCTGTGGCGTTGTGGTGCCATACGACCAAATGCAACCCTTCTGGAAGTTCTGGATTTACTATCTCGACCCATTCACTTACCTCGTTGGCGGTCTCCTGGGTCCTGTGATCTGGGACGTGGAAGTCAACTGTCGATCCAGCGAGCTCGTCTCTTTCGCCGTTCCCGACAATAAAACCTGCGGCGAGTACATGACGGATTTCCTCGCCGTCAACGCTGGATATGTCACAAGCCCCAATGCCACCGGCAACTGCGACTACTGTGCTTTCTCCACGGGCGCAGAGTATGCGAAGACGTTTAACATAAGGGAGGAATATTACGGCTGGCGAGATGTGAGTACTTTCCTATGTCTCCGCCAGTTTCGAGAGCTAATATTTGATACAGACTGGGATCACAGCGCTGTTCTGTGTATCTTCGTATGCGTTGGTCTTCCTTATGATGAAGTTAAGGAGCAAAAAGACGAAGAGCGCCAGGTCGGAGTAGACCACTAAAGACTCGATGGCTTCTGAGCATTGCTACAGGGTCTTGCAAGCTCAACGCCGGATATGCCAAAAATAAGGGGCTAAGTTGAATCGCATAGAAAAGACAGCATTCACGGATGCTCAGCGAAGTAAACAGCAATACCATGGGAAATAGAATGGATTAGAATAGACCCAGACTCCGAGAAGATAGGAATAGATTAGGTGTGTAATACAGAATGCAAAAACGACCTCTATTTGTTATTCCCCTGCATCCTCGTCGTCTTCCGGCTTTCTTCGCACGATATCCATCATGCGTTCTAATAGCTCAGCCCCTTCTGGATCTGACTTGACCTTTTCCATGTCATCCCCAAGTTGCTCATCTAGGAAATCCCGTAACATCTGAGCCATGAAGTTGTCCTCCTGCTCGATTGGGGGCTCTTTGTCTTCTACAACGGGGACGTGTTCTTGTTCTTTACCGAAGCCCACCTTGGCGACCGCAGTTCTCCAGATCCAGTTCAACAACGCCCTGGTCGTAGCCGCTGTTGCTAGCGCACTAAGGCGCGCCACTGAAGCGATTTGCGACTCATCTCCTCCTCCCACTATCTTTGCCACGAAGTTCTCTAGCCTGACGAGTCGGCCATAGGTCTTCCGATGCGTATGAGCCAAGTCTTTAACGACGTCCTCGTACCGGCGCCATATTTGATCCATTTCGGTGTACGGTTCTTGGATCTCCCATCCTGAAGAGCTCCCTGTCATGCTGTGGAGCTGGTTGAAATAGCTTGGGAAAATGCCATTGGGCATCCCTAGACTTTCCATGTCTCCGGCGAGGAATTCAATTATACGGACGGTCACCTTGTCGTAGTTGGGGATCTCCACATCATGGGCACCATCATCTCCATGGACGCTAGCTTCCAGCATGCTGGGTTGGGTGGTAAAGTGCAAGATCGCTGGGCCTTTCACTCTCCAGTCATTGCAAAGAAAGTTCACCAGGTAGTCCCGCGGACAGGACACGTAATGAAAGCCAGCTGAAGCAATTGACGGGTTGGCGTAGTGATACCGAATAAGTTCGTCGAAGGCTTCGTCCCAACCGTCGAGAAATAATCCTTCCATGTGAAACGCCTGCTGTGAGACATACACCCAGTGATGCCACTGCTTGGGCTCCTCGCCCGGTCCAACTTTTCTGTAAAGCGCGTCGAGGCTAGCAAGACTGTTGAAATCCTGCACACCAAGAGGTGGGTATTTGGTCGTATCAAGATCAAAACGTCGTAGTCCAAGCTTCTTCCACCAGTTCGAGGGATCCCTTAGCTGAGGGACGTAGAACGGGGCAACGCCCAGGTCGTGGATACCAGGCGCGCCCGGAACGGAGAACCAGTCCATCTGACGCGCTGACTGGTAATTATCGAGAAATGCTGGAGCGGCGGCTTTCCCGTTCGCGACAAGCCATCTGCCGAGATAGAAGCCCTCAATGAGGCCGTTGAGAAAGGGCAAGAATGTGACGGGAAGTGTAATGAGGAAGATGGTCCAAATGAGCTGCCGGAAAAGCCGCACCACTTTAGCCACCATGGATCCGGCCATTGCGATGACAGTGTGCAGCCGTAAGGCAAGGCCCGTCAAGAATGCAATGTGAAAATACAGATGGATGGTTGATGTCTGTTTTTATACAAGTGAAAGTTTGAGGACTGGAACAACTTCAGGAGTTGGCGCCAATCGTCATTGGTCTTAGAACCCCCCGCTCTCTAGCCTGTAGCCCCTACGCAACTACGGTAATCGGGGAAACCCTCTGCGCCGGTCACGCAGGTACAAGTCAGTGCGGTAGACATGTGGGATTAATTAAGGCAAACTTAGGCTACTTATTTGGGCAAAATAAAATCGTTTGAGTCCAAGAAGATTGAAGACCAAAGAGAGTAGTAGCTTGTGCGAAGGTGCCGTCCTACAAACAAGACAGCATGCTGGCTTGCCTAAGTAACATTGACGCGTCGGCCGACCCTCTGATATTTGTGGGGCTCCGGCAGCCGGATGCGGAACCAAGTCGGCATGATCACGGAGCCCACCCGACTGGCCGAGTTCCAAAGTGTTATATGACAAAATAAGAAGCCCATGAAAGCGTATTGACGGAGGACAACAGCGAAGCTCGGTAAGGTTGACGGTGGTGAAGAACTTTCACTACCAATTCTCGCATTCATTGTCGCCTCTCCACCATGCAACAGACTCGATTCCATGAATCCTTCCTCGGCTCACTGGTCACCACGTCGTCCAGGAACATAGGTTGGTAGTCTGGCGCAGCCACGGGGCTCATCAGCTCCGACCTCGATATCAGCCCTGTTGAGGTTAGTTCACATCCAAGTTCTCAATAGCATCGCGAGAAAGTCGAAGGAGTACATACCGGAAGTGCCATTCGGACGTCGAGTTCTGGCCACCAAGTCTGCAGGTGTCCACGACATCGTGCATATAGTCAATGCACTTTTTGGTGCTCATAGACAATTCGCCGATAGTAGTGTGTCGTCGTGTGATCTCGAACCAATAATGCGTCTGATTTCCATCGAAGCATTGGGTTTTCATCTGATTAACATGGTAAGGGCCGTCGAGGTGTTCACAGGCCCGAGTTGCCGCATCCTTGCCCTCGGCGATGGTTGCCCATGCTTGACCCGCCGGGTAGCAAGTGAGCCTCGGCTCTACTGTGTGAGTCGTCCAGTCCTTGAACTTATCCTTTCTCTTAGCAAGAACAGCTACGTCTTGGGGGGTCTCCGGGAGTCTGTTGAAAGATGCAACTCCTCCAGCGAGTGCAAGCAATTGACAGATCGTGAAGGCCTTCATGTTGTTGTTTGGGTGGTAAACTTTATGAGAGTGGGAAGGAGAGGGAAAGAGCTGCTCAAGTTGAGCAGGTTAAGTCAATGGTACTCAAAAGAAAGAAAAATGCGAAAGGGTGTCCATAGACCCATGGACGCAACTGTCTTCTTTTATGCTGGCCTTAACACAATTTGAGGCCACGTACTCATTCACGGCAACCCCCATCGTACTCTGTAAGTCACAAACTACCTGAAGGTATATCTTGAGACCTCTGGAAATGTAGATCTTTCGCGACTTACGTGTTCCAATGCTGCCAGTGGGAAGTAACGGATAAGCTCACAGAGAAAGTTTCCAAGTTCACGATTTGGTCTCGCTTTTGTCGAAGGAGCGTAGGGAAGGTAAAAAAGAAGACCATAGACGTCGTTCAAGCAAAATAAACAAAAGTAACTTCGAGCATATGCCTAGCCTCCTCTCTAGATCTAATGTGACCATCTAATATAAGCCAGGCACACTAGATTGTGGATGTGTAGCACTCCATCCTCGTGACCGCGTCGCCACAGCGCAGCAGCAGATGACAAAAACTAGCTGTCAGAAATGAGTGCGTTGATAAGCTCGAATGCTTCGATCTTTCGGTTTTGTGAATGTAATTTAAGTCGTTGGCCATCCTATTGCACAAGCTCAACATCTCGAGCCGAAGTGGACTCTAGCGTTGGAAGCTTCCGGGGAGGTGTATCAGGACTCAGACTTGACATTCATACACTCACGTGTCTATCCGAGGCACTGGCATTGGACAGTCAGATTCGTTGAGCGACAAGTCCTAGGAGAGAGGGTGGATCAGACCGTCAGAGTAGCTAGTATATCTACATAGGGGCTGTGTACGGAAAGTCCCCGGAGAGAAGCACTTAGGGTAGTATATCTAGTTGAGCTATTATTAGTCATTACTCAATTTAAGAGGTAATCTTGAAGTATAAGGCTTGGCCTGTGATGTAATAAATAGGAGGTCATGAGCTGAGATATACATCAACGCTCAGATAATCATATATTGTTGCGACTTTCTCCGTGGTTGCTGTTTCGGTTGGACTAATATGATCCGTCCAGACATACTCCGGTTGATGCCGAGTATCTGTGGCAAGTAGCACGGCTGTTTAGAAGCTACAAACCTCCAACGGCAGCGGGCGAGCATGAAATAACGGCATTGTCTCACAGTTCTAGTATGGCAATTTGGTGAATACTAGCCAGAAAACGCATCCCGACGACTCATACTAACACTATAGGCAGCGACCAAGTCTCCGCTACTATTAGAGGAAAAGACTTCCTCCAGCAATACCCGAATAGAAGAGTTAAAATCATTATTGAATGAGATAGCTACCTAGTAGCTAAGGGGAATCTTTAATAAACCGGCAAATCCTCGTCCTAATGAACAGAACCGCTTGCTCACCATACCGCCAAATGACGACAAAACAAATGCTCGCTTTTTGTAATGAATCTATCCCGCATCGTCTCGCCAGATTCTAGTGCCCTCGCATCCCATCCATATTACAAATCTACTCTTGAAGCAAGTCTAGTCTTTACTGTCCTTTTTGTAACACTTTGTAGGCGTTTCGAGCGTCCTCGCCGGTAGCTCTGTGATGAACTGTATCGCATCTTTACGGCAGACGACTATGGGTCTGTTCTTGTCGCAGTACCCAAGTAATTGGATGTGGTTTGGTAGCGGATCCGGAATGGCGTTCATGAATTTGATGATCGGCCCGCCGTCGATGGTGAATCCGACTATCTCGCTTTGATACTCGTCACCGTCATCGTCGTCATTGGCTTGAATAGTGTTGCTGTTTAATTACATTAGCATTGATTGTCCTACAAGGCAAGGGGGTGGAGAGTGCTTACGCTTGGCTAATGGGCGGACCGTTGATATCGTCGACTACCTCCATCTTTTTTCGTATTTGTTTCCCAATTCTCCTTGTAGTGCAGTCGTGAAATAGATGAAGAACGCCAGCAATGACAAGCACGGGAGTCCCTAAAGCGAGGGCCCACGGTCTAATGGCTCTTGTTAGACACTGGTATAAGTTGAAGTCGCATACGAGGACGACTCACGGATGCCCTCGGTTTCTTAGGGAATTACACAATGCCAGAATGATGCCAACCATAGCAATCAATGAGCCGACTTGTATCATTGTCCATGTTGACCAGTATAGTGATATCAAATCTTCACCATCACAGAACTGTAAAGCCATGATAGCATAGGCCTCCATAATCACAATGACGGTTGACGCAAGCACGCATCCTAAGCAGAGGTAAATGCATTGTCGTAGTCGCTTGGCTCGGTTCGCAGAGTATTTGTGGAATCGTTCTAATGTTTCTTGTCCACTTCAGGGGCATGTTAGCGAGAAGCTTGGCAGAAGGAAGGCTCTTGTTGAATATCAACTAACCGAATATACGTCCACGACGCAAGAAAGAGAACAAAGAGGTTCGTAATAAACAGGGTCCAGTATATAATCTTGAACTGCCATCTCACCATGTGAGAGGCGAACTGGGCATATCGCCTGCAGAGCTCTGGGTTGACTTCTTGAGCCATGATGAGTACCTAGAGTCTAGGGAGCTGTTTGATAGTGTTTCGTCTTGGTTCTCAGCAAGAGGGATACGACCGAAGTTATGTCCTTAAGTCCTCCATAATCACCTCCCCCGGGACCTTCAAGGTGATGAGACATGGGCTGTGCAAACCCTGATGCTCTCTATCCTGTCTCGGAAACATGCACCAAGTCCCACTGACTCACGGAGCACAAACGACCCGCTGCAAGACCCCCGTGTACCGATAAGGGTGCGAATTATCACAACGACACGCAAGCGCCGGGTGTAGTTGCTCTGCCAAGAGGTCATAGGTGAAGATCACCCTTGTAGCGTAGAGTCTTTGCAGTGAGGATGTGGAAGTACGGCACCGAGCACATGCTTTTCTACGGTTTGGAGTAGGAAGACCCTGGTATTCTTCCTTACCCGGAAGGCTATCCTAAATGAGGCTCTATGCTTTGTCCGGCCGTTCGCATGGTCAAGGCATGAGCCGTTGGGCTGTAACGACTCCAAGATGACAAGAGATCTCTCAGGCGTCAACCACGAGGTCTTCCAGAAACCGTGATTGGCCGCGATAGCAGTTGTCTCTGAGAGGAATGGGCCGCCGCCATAGATCTAAGATTTGCCGTTACACCAAAGAGAGATCGGGCACCAGTCAATCTTGCAGCTCTCCACCCCCACCGGGGTTGTCTGAGGCAGTGTCGGCATTGCCATAGTCAACGGACCAGTAGCGCGAGACGCCAAGCAGGGAAGCGACAGAGCAACCGTCGTGCTCCCGGGGTGCGGTTAAGGTGAACGAGATGAATCCCCGGGTTCGCGGGCTCGTGGGCGGCCGGACAGGGAACGTCATTGACTTTTCAAGGCGAGATGCGGCCATGCCAAGCCGGGGACGACACCCTCGCTTACTATTGCACTAGGATGAACAATCTTTCTTTGACGGATTATGGCGACCCAACGGGCTGGTAGAGCCAAGTAATTTAAACTATGCCAGGGACCCTGGGCCTTGGGCCGCTCGGTAAACGGGAGCTGGGTTTGCTTCTCTTGTTTGGGCTGGACGAAGAAGCATTTTCTGAATTTGCCAGAAGCAAGCAGGGAACACAGTCGAATGACGGGACTCAAATATCACACGGAAGCTTGCCGTTGGGCGCAATTGTGAGACAAGAGTCAGTCTGGAAAACTTCCAAGCCCGGGGTCGCTTCCCTGCATGGTGGCTTGAGGGGCGTCTAGGCTAGAGATCCCCTACGTTGTCGTTTTTCTTTCTTGTTCGTCTTTTCTCTCCTTTCCCAGAGGCCGCCGGTGTGACGATAAGCACCTTGTTCTCGCCCAGAAAGGTGTGACGGCACGTTGCGCGTCGTCCATCGGGAGTGGGACAGTATGTCCTCCGACGAGCGGTGGGTGGCACAAGCCAAGACTTCCTTCATTGCCTATCTTTTCTGTTTCTTGACAGATCTATGCTGCATCTTATCAATGTCAGAAACTCCACTGAACCCCATACTGTAGAACAGATAGAGATATCCATGCTTAACGCCGACTGCGCCCTGAGCCAAGTCCTCTAAGCCGGGTCAGCCTCCCGATCGGCAATCCCGGAGGGTCCCGCTACAGACGGCCGCGCGGATCCGTTGCCCCCGGTGGAGCTCCGGCACTTGTACTCTCGTCTCTTCTCTCGTCCCAGCAGTCAAAGACTCAAGAGAGACTTTCAGAGGGGCCGCCGAGCCGCTAGTCCTGCAACCTTGTTTCGCTTGAGGCTGAGTCTAGGTCCATCTGCCGCCGCTTGTGGTGCACCTAGGGCACGAAGCTTCCTATCAAACCTATGAGCCACGGCATGACGGTGTTGAGCATTGTTTAACCTCCGAGCCCTTGGCACTTGGCAAGTCTCTATTGCCCAATGAGACTCTCCATCTTATCTTTGAATGCTTGATGGGCGATCCCCCTGGCTTGTCCCACGTAGAATAGTGCTACCGCGCCGCGTCATCCTCTGTCAATGACGATGATCAACTGTTTTTAATGCACCGAAACTCACTGCTGCTGTACTTCTCTTTTAGAGTTGGGAGCCCTGCAAAAAGCCCGAACTGGCTACAGCTTGCTTTCATGTTCCGCGCCAAGCAGGCAGACAATACTTACACAAGACCAGTAAGTTCCCAGCTGTGCATTCCAGGATGGCGAGCTTTACGGCTTCGCAAACTGTCACGCAGTAGTCAGAAACAACTTTTATGCTTAAATTGACAGGGCGGGCACAACCTTGATGGTCCAAGACTCTTGCTGCTCGTAGCTTCACGGCAGTTCCCAATGATTACCTAGTACGTATGCTTTTTGTGGTCTTACTTGGCTTCTCGCCGCATTCCAGCCTTTTTTGCGGTAACGAACCCAACATAATGTTGGTGTCTATTTCTTTTATTGTAGCAGATTTCAATCTCACCCCATTCGGCGAGTTATTCGTGGATTTGTGGCTGATATGGCAATCGTCATGCCGACCCGTCTGATCCAGGATCGATGGATACGCAACGGCAACTCACGTCTTGCGTCAGATGCATCCTGATGGCGCATGTCAGTTGCGCCAAGAAGCAAATTCGTAGAGATGATCCAGCTGCAATAGGTCTAGAATGCCATCTCACCGCTCATGTCCTAGACATTGGCCGTAGAACTATGCTTCTTCATTATCACGATCCAGCTTATCTGAGCACAAAGTTCGAATGTGTCAGATTCACCATCTTGGCGGGTTGCATACCGAGTCACCGATCTTCCTACTGAGGTATGTAGTAGACTTTCGGGCACAAATACGCCATTGTGTTGCTGCTTTTGTCACAATAGAGAGTTGGGTTCTCACCGCTAAGTCTTGGCAAAGACCAACAACACATATAGCCTGCTTCGTACTCACCCTTGTGAGACAGACCCATTGCGGATGCCGACAGCTCGTCATTGTTCCCGGCATGGTGATTACTTGACTTTCTGTACACTATCTGTGACCAAGATTCCAAATGTGGGCAGAGCTCAGCTTGCGCGACCAGTGTACTGATGTTTCCTTGCTTGCGGCAGCTTTATGTGCAGGATGCCAAATTAGAATATCTCAAGTGCTCCGTTTAAGAATTTCACCCCTCACCTCCATCACTGTCACGAGGCGCCCTCGACTTCGTACCCCTACTAGTAAACCAAAAATTGATGATAGACTATAAACCTGGTTCAAGCAGGAGGCTATGACACCGAATTACAACACACACGTGGACCGTTCTGCAGCTCACACCTAATCAAGAACCTCGAGGCATCCAGGTTGGATGGACTGAAGCCTCTGGGCCAGCTGACCCCAAAGTCTTTTCTGGAACTTCATTGCAGACTCATTGGAGGCCCAGTCAGCGACGTATGACCTATTCCACCGCATTAGTGGAAGGTCTTTTGTGAGGGTGGGGAAGTTGAAGCTGAAGTAGAAAGCTTACGGTTTGATCTGAGCATCTGAGAGATAGTTGCCATGGCTATCGATGCCTGCAGTCCCAGCATGCAAAAGAGTCCGACTTCCCATTTCGGGAGTTCTCCCAATCAGTGCATTCAAGGTTCTGACCCGAACTCGGTTCAAAGTGCTTGTGTATCGGGCCAGTCCCGTGTTGCAAAGTCCAGGGTTGGCAGCATTGATGACCACGCCGTTTTTCGTGAAGTCGAGTCTAGAGGAGAGCTCCCGGACAAGAATCGTGACGAGGAGCTTCGATAACCCATATCTCGCACTGTTGTTCTCTTGTTAGCGGTGAATAACATCAACCTCACGCAAAACTTACTTATTTGCCATTTTCCACTTCCCCTTGATGCTCAAATTCTCCAACACATCGGCCGACTCGTCATTGCAAAGTTTCTCGAATTCGACCTGCTGAAAGAATCCAAGATCGCTAGTGACAAAAGCGAGGTGAGGTGGACGCTTCGTGTGCCGAGCAGATGCCTTCAACTTCGGCAAAATGAGGAGTGCCAGCAAGAAGCTGCTGACGATATTGACGGTCAACGTCGTCTCCAATCCTTCCGCTGTTGTGAAATCCTCTAGTGCCGCAGTGGCATTCTGAATGATGATGTCAATTGTTTCGAGTTCCTCTGATGCCTTCTTCGCGAATTTCTTGACCGAGTCGTACGACGCCAGATCGAGGTGCCAAACTTCCAAGACGCCCGACCGACCGGTTTTGGCCTCAATTGCTTTTCTTGCTGTTTCGCCACTGCTCAAATATCGCACGGCAATAATCACCCTCTTTGCTCCGAGGCGGACAAGATGCTGGACACATTCTAGACCCAGACCATGGTTGGAGCCAGTGACTATGCAAGTCGTTCCCGTGACCACAGCGGCGTCGGGGACAGGCAAGTCGAGGCGCTGATTGCTGATGATTTCGAAAAGTGTCGGAGACATGGCCGATAAAAAATCGGGATTGTACCCAAAATGTGGTCTCAAATAAGAAGATAAGAGGTGTGAAGTTGGTGTTTGATGTTGGGGGCTTCAGGTATTGCAAGTTGATATTTGAAGTGCTGGATGAAGGAGGAGCAGGAGGATTATATAGGAGAGCAAACAACAAAGGCTTACTGCGCTCGGACTTACGAAAATGTCGAGATCCGACATTTTCTGGAATTGTTTGCCTATCGCCAGCTGATTTACCGAAAAAGGCCAGCTCGAACGGAGTTGAGGCATGTGGTGATGCTTTGTACTTGCTCTAAGCCAATCAGAGATAGGTTTCCCGATTAGGACAGAAGTGTGGTCGGGAGATTCTGGGTGGAGCCGCATCCCCTAGCGTAACATCTTTAATTCAAGACCAAGACGCCCTGTGTGCTTTCACATACAAATCGGGATTCGGATGCTCTTCATCCCCGACAAAGTCATCTGACTACCTTCCCTGAATCATTCATTTCATCGTACTTGACGCGTTTGATTCCTGCCTTAAGAGGTAGGCCAGGCTCTGCAACCACTGCACCTATTGACACTTCTGCTCAGGAACAGCTCAAGATGACGTGTGTTACGTATGTGGGCCACGTTGAACGGGATTCAGGGGGGCAAGGTCACGTGCGTAGTATTCTATCAAGTTATCCGTCAGTCTTTAACGTAAACTGAAATTCTGGTCGAAACACATCTTCCTAGCTCTCACAAAATAAAATGGAGCATCGACGCATAGCTGTGCTGTACGCAGGCCGGTGGAGAGGAACGACCTATGGCGGCGTGGTTTCCCAATTAGCACCAAACACGAAAGAACCATCACAGATATTATTTCCAACTTCCCGACTAACAATGGTGAATCCCGAGTTGAGGACTACCGGGAGTCATCTTCAGCCGTAAGCAGTAATAGGTGACTTCCGCGTGAAATACCATACGGATAACCATGGATAAATGTGTCTTCATCTGAACATATGTACGTAACCTTCCTGCCAGTGCCAGCATAAACCCAAACGGATAAACCTTGGTGCCGAAGAATATATATTTGCCCCACCAACCCACCTCTCAAGCATCATGGGGTGCATCTCGTGGCCACACTCTCTCGTCTCGACATATCCTCTACCAACATTATAGCCTCCTTGCGCGGCCGCATCCGAGTCGCCAAACCCCCGCCATGGTCCTTCAAGATCTTGGCCGTCGCATCAATGCGGCGGTCACCAACCTGACCCGCGAACAGAACCTCGACGAGAAGGTGCGCCACTGCGACAGCCCTATCCCCGCTCTCCCCCACCATCGCTAACTCGGCTGTGAATGGTGTAGGCGTTCGACGGCATGCTCAAGGAGATTTGCGCTGCGTTACTCGAAGCCGATGTCAACGTACGATTAGTAGGGCAACTGCGGAAATCCATTCGAGGCGCCGTCAACTTCAAAGAACTTCCCCCGGCCGTCAACAAGAAGCGCCTAATCCAGAAAGCCGTATTCGACGAGCTGGTCAAGCTAGTCGACCCCCATGCCGAACCATTCCGACCGAAGAAGGGCAAGAGCAATGTCATCATGTTTGTTGGTCTTCAAGGTGCTGGAAAAACCACAACCTGTACCAAGTTGGCGCGCCACTACCAGTCAAGAGGTTTCAAGGCCTGTCTCGTTTGCGCCGACACCTTCCGAGCCGGTGCCTTTGACCAGCTGAAGCAGAATGCCACGAAGGCAAAGATCCCCTACTATGGATCTTTGACGGAAACCGATCCGGCTGTTGTGGCCCGTGCCGGTGTTGAGCAGTTCAAGAAGGAGCGATTTGAGGTCATCATTGTCGATACGTCAGGTCGTCATCGTCAGGAGGCCGCACTATTCCAGGAGATGGTTGACATTCAGGAGGCTATCCGACCCGACGAGACCATTATGGTGTTGGATGCTTCCATCGGTCAACAAGCCGAGTCACAAGCCAAAGCGTTCAAGGAGGCCGCTGACTTCGGAGCAATCATCATCACCAAGACTGATGGTCACGCGCATGGTGGAGGTGCTATTTCTGCAGTCGCAGCGACTCATACACCCATCGTGTTTATCGGTACCGGCGAGCATATGCTTGACCTGGAACGGTTTGCGCCAGAACAGTTCGTCCAGAAGTTGCTGGGCATGGGAGACATGCAGGGCTTGATGGAGCACGTGCAGAGCCTCAATCTTAACCAGAAAGATACCATCAAGCACATCCAGGAAGGAATCTTCACCGTACGTGATCTTCGGGATCAGCTCTCTAACATCATGAAGATGGGGCCTTTGTCAAAAATGGCAGGCATGATTCCTGGCATGAGCAATATGATGCAGGGCATGGACGATGAAGAGGGAGGTGCTAAGCTCAAGCGTATGATCTATATCTGCGATTCGATGACTGAGAAGGAACTCGATTCCGACGGCAAGATCCTGATTGAGCAGCCCACACGAATGACACGGATCGCAAAGGGATCGGGTACCTCAGTACGAGAGGTAGAGGATCTATTGACCCAACAACGCATGATGGCCGGCATGGCGAAGAAGATGGGTGGCAACATGAAGAACATGCAAAGAGCACAGCAGGCCATGGGAGGCGGCAACAAGGCACAACAGCTCGCCGCGATGCAGAAACGACTCCAGAGCATGGGCGGTGGTGCCGGCGGCGCCGGAGGCATGCCCGATATGGGTAGCTTGATGAAGATGCTGGGAGGCGGAGGAGGTGCCGGTGCCGGTGGAGGTATGCCCGGCGGCATGGACATGCAGGCCATGATGCGGCAGATGGGCATGGGCGGCGGCGGCTCACCCGGTGGTGGCATGCCGGGGATGCCCAGCCCTGGAGCTGGCCGGGGACGAAGATGAGAGAAGCGTGAAGAAACAAGCGATGGGTTTCGCTGGTGATGCCGCCTCGACGGCTTTGACGACTCAGCGACGGTAGCTGCTGTGGTGAAAGGGTCTATTTGCATCGGATATGGCGTTCTGGCTCTGAGTCAACAGGGAGGGTCTGGCTTTCGGCACGATATGAAAGGCAAAGAAGCGAAAGGAACGATAGCGAAAATGCGAAACAAACTTAACGAGATATTCTCGACAGCATCTACACTCCTTGTGTCTCTTATGCTGCTTCCAGTCTTCTGCTTGTCCAACCTTGATATCCATGGACCCGGCCTGATCACCACTTGAGTACTATGCGTTATTGATGCACAAGCCAGTCTTATCCTCGTCGCTCGCCTCAAGATCTTCGATCCCTCCAAGCTGACCACTTTCTCCTACGAGTCGAGCTATAGCTTTCCGGCTGGCGGAAACTAAACGGACGCATTGTTTCGACGTGGCGGCTATCAACGGTCTCTATGTCGCTCAGCAGTCCGTCTTCCACTGTGACATAGATCCTGCTAGTAAGTAGCACAGGGGTTCCTCGATTGCTTGACTCGCGCGACAAACGCCATTGTTAGCGTACCCGATGAGAAGCGTCCCGGCAATGCATCACTAGGGGTTTGTCTCTCTTTAAGCTAACCAACAACGGAGATGTTTTCACATACATATCTCCAAGCCCCCTAGATCGGAGCGCATCTCCATGCCCAAAGAGGAAATCCTGACATCACGCAGGGCGCGGGGTAATGTTATCCTGATATCTTGCATCATCAGGAGTCCCGTTAAACAGTACTACTACCGCTTCTTATCTACATAATAGTGTGATTTGTCCCAAGATAGACGCTATAATGTTTCTTCAATTCCCTTTTCAGAGCTCGCATTGTTAATTCCAGCCCCCAGTCCCCTTCTCCGAAACGAAAGTGGAACCCCCGAACTCAATGGCTGCTGAACTAAACCCAACGCCGGAAGTATACTTCATACGGCCAACACCCCATGTTCCGAACTCCAAACTGCCCGTTGTAGTTTACCGCAAGGCGCTTTTAGGACACACAGATGACTCCAAGATCCAGTTCATCCACAACAATGGTTGGGAGAAGACCGGACAGTGGGGACCCTACGATGTCGCCCACTTTCACAGCACCATCCACGAGGCTTACGTCGTTCTTCGAGGCCGGGGAACTTATATCCTTGGCAAATCCCCCATCGACCCGGACGTCGATGAGGATGGCCAGGAGAATGGGCTTCGGCTCCCGATGGAAGATGGGGATGTTTTCGTATTGCCTGTACAGTAGAAATATTTTATGGTTGCCAATCTCATCGTCTAACGTGTGACTCTAGTCTGGAGTAGCTCACGCACTTATCAACCCTGAAGATGACTGGCAAGTAGCATCTTTTTGTCCAGAGGTACATTAACTCCAAGTTCCCCCCTGGTCCCCTATTTCCAGACAGCTAGAACTGACTCTGTAACTCAGGGATCTCCGCCATATGACATGAACTTCTGCAAAGATGGCGCCGAAGAGACGGCTCAAAAGGCTGCGGACTGCGAGAAAGTTCCGATTCCCAACATGGATCCTGTCTTTGGTGTTGCGGGACCCTTGCACAAGGCCTGGTTGGAGGCTCAGAGTGCTTAGATAGAGCTTGTTGCCAGACTTAGCGGGAAGATAAGGACATAACGAAGTCAATGACATCTGGAGGATGGAATTTGATTAGTAGGAAGTACCTCCCCTATAAGTAGATCTAATGAGATAGAGGAGACTGGATCTATTATGTAAGAAGAAGAGTCTAGATCTTCAAATACAACTTGCGCGTGCTCTGCAAGTACTTTTTGATTAGATACTTCGTTAACCAGAGAGCTCTAAATCGGTATATGTCAAAGCGAGATCTTTCCCGTTTAGACTAGACGAAAACTAAGAGGTCTTTAGACGGGAAGATGCGTGTGCTTTACCTAGCCACAGTTTAGGTCAAGCTCCTATTTTGTTATACGATCGAGTGATGACTGCCCCGCTACAGAAGTGCTAGAAGTTTCATATGCCGAGCCACAGATCCATTGAAGTCAACCTCGGGCTATGCTCTCCACACTCATGTCACAGGGGCCTTGTTGAGTTGTTGCGTGAAAACCCCCTCCTCGCAAACCTGTCAATTACAGTTCAATTTAGCTTGTTAGTCAAAGGACGTATTTCAAGTTGCCACTGCTACTACCAATTTCAATCGTCGGCGTTCCCTACGCAGCAGTTGCTTTGTCGACTTTCAGAAGCTATTCCGCCACGATAAATGTTGCCTTCATCGATGGCTCGCTCCCTGCTAAAACTGCCTTGTTCAATAAGACCAAGAAGTACGAGTACAAGATACAGTTCCTTGTTAAGACGGACAATTCTATCAACATCAACAATCAGTAAATATTGACAGCGTGCGAAAGCAGCGTGACGAGATACCTTGAGAACCCCTGGTCACCCCTGGCCGAGAGCTATGTAAGTGTTTTAATATGAAGAAATTCTCGAGGTTCTCGTTTGATTCCAAATTGGTGTATAGTTCATCATCCTATCGCACAGCAAATGCGCCAAAAGCATAACCTAGCAGCGTTCCGAAATAGTTCTGCATTAAAAACCTGATAAATCGGCGAACTGCCGTTTTGAATCCATTGTTATGTGCTTAAGTGGCTCTATTTCTGCGTATACGTAGCCATGTAAAAATTGCTGCCCTGCCAGGTCGAATGGTTTGGGGAGTTCTTTTATCCGGTTGCAGGTAAATCGGCCAACTACTCGATATTTTGCCCTTCGAAAGTGATAAGGTTTGATGAACTTGAGGATACGCCGAGATTCGACCTATCTTACTCAACATGCATGTGACGTACGTCGCCACGAAATTATCTCAAGCATCATCCAGTCCATCGTAGTACGTGGATGAATCCGGGAAATTTCAGCTTTGGTAGCGTCTTTTGGGTGAGCCTGTGATCTTGTCAGTATGGCAATGTTCTTCTTTTTGCTGCCAACGTGGAGCTCGCGCAAGAATCACACGACGTTTCAGCCCGCAAGGATAGCAGACATCTCGCTTACCATTCGACTGTGGTAATGAAGGTTGCCTTCGTGTTCCTGCCTAATTGAGCCTTAAAACAATGTATACGAGGATCGAGTGCATGTCATAACAAGGTTAGGTTCATGTCTCTTTCCATCGGGGTTTACCGTTTGCTATTTCTCAGCCAACCCGAACCAGTACCTTACCTAGCATCATCCTTCACTACATACTAGTAGTTTCATTTAAGCATGATCATGTATGCTGCCTAAAGTCTAGAATCGCCACAGCGAAACTTGACAATTTGGCTATCTTAGTTCGAATTTCCTAGATCTGAACAGTTGTTGACCCAAGTATATAAGTACATTAAAGGGGGCCTTCCTTCCCTCAATTTTCAGTTTTCATCAAGGACTCTTTTTACCTGCTAGTAACACACACACCTCATCATCCATAATGAAGCTTTCTACCGCTATCACCGCAGCACTTACCGCTGTCTCGCTAAGCACTGCTCGCAACATCCCCAAGCAACTCAAACACGACACGGTCGCCGGAGACGGCCCTGGACATCAGTCACCCCATTTCCACGAGCATGCCCGTCGCTATATATTCGAGAGCGAGCGGCCCGCACCCAAGTTTGATCCTAAGACAGCGACGCCGTATCAATTGCAATGGGATAGGCTGTTTGGGTACAAAATAGCCAAGTACAACAAGACCAAGGGCGACTTCGACTTCGATGTCGACGTCCTCCCTAAGCCACCGAAGAGACCCCTAACACTGTATGAGCTGAGGACGAACAGCAGAATCGCCACGTTCAACAGGACCAAGGGCGAATGGGACTTCAGAGGCAGTTTGGGCGTCAGTAGGAAAAACTATTACAATTACGACAAATTCGGGAATGGGAAGCTCGTCATCAAGCACAAAAATAGCACAAACCATTCTGACAATAGCGACAAACCCGACGAGAATAACAAGAATGACAAGAACGACACCAATGGCAAGAATGACAAGAATGTCAAGAATGTTAAGGGCGAGGAGAATGTTAAGATCAACGAGGTTAACAAGAGCTATAATAACGAGGACGACTGGAGTAGTGAGAACGACAAGGCCGAAAAGAGCCCCGAAGAGTTGAAAAGGCTCAACGAAGTCTTGGAAGAGCTCAAGCAGCGCGTAAGTGTTCCATCGAAAGCAGAGGCGGGCGCCGTCGACAAGAACAAGCAGCAGAAGGCGGGCGACGTCGATAAGAACAAGCAGCAGAAGCCGGACGCCGTCGACAAGAACAAGCAGCAGAAGACAAAAGAGGGTCCCCAGTCCAAGACGAAAAATTCCAGCCCGGAGGTTTCTGATCATCGGCCGTCAATGTGGACTTAGGGTGCGATGGCCCGAATTGGCTCCCGGTTTTCTACATGGAGCGATGTTCCGTGCTACATGTAATTAATCGGACGCTCAGGGCTTTGCCTGCTACGTGTACACCTGTCGTCGTTCGGCCGATGATGATTTATGGAGGATTTCGGAAGACTTCATGTTCATCAACTACTAGTATCTCAACGATGATGTTACACAAGTCAAGCCAACTTATATATACCATCACCACACTAGTCTCTGACAGTTGAGTGAACATTCCCACGTCATCGGCGTAGTAATACTCTGTATTGTCGCAGTAATCCTCAATATCCGTATAGTAATCCTCGGTATCAACATAGTAATCCTCCCGTCGGCATCAATGTAGTAATCCTCAATATCGCTGTAGTATTTATACGAAAGGGCTAACCCCGTAGTGGGGTTAAACCTCCAAGACGGCCCCTCCGGCGTGCCCCTCACCTCCAGACTTGGAGTCATACACTTTCCGGACAAGACTCGGAATTTCCTCTCCCTCATCTCACCACCACCAACAACAACAAAAACAGCATATTCAACCTCAATTGCCTTTCATTCAACATGGCCAATGACCACATCCTCACGCTGTCGTGCCCGGACAAGCCGGGCATCGTGCACGCCGTGACAGGCATCTTCGCCGCCCACAAGCACAACATCCTCGATCTGCAGCAGTTCAGTGACCCCGGCTCCGAGCGCTTCTTCATGCGTGTCCATTTCGGCCCCACCGAGTCCGAGTCGACGGAGCATCTCGCTGCGCCGTTCGAGGCCCTCGCCGCTGAGTACCACATGGACTACGATATCCGCCCCGTGTCGCGCAAGATGCGTGTCCTGATCATGGTCTCCAAGATTGGCCATTGCTTGAACGACCTGCTGTTCCGCATGAAGACGGGGCAGCTCCGCATCGAGGTTTGACTCCCTTTCTCTCACTGTGGATGGGCTTACCATATGTATATAATGGAGAGATTAACCATTATGGCAGGTTCCCGTCATTGTCTCCAACCACCCTGAGTATGAAGCCCTAGCCAAGAGCTACGGCATCGAGTTCCACCACCTGCCCGTAACCAAGGACACCAAGACAGCGCAAGAGTCGCAGATCCTCGAGCTCGTGAAAGCGCACAGCATCGAGCTCGTCGTGCTGGCCCGCTATATGCAGGTTCTGTCGCCGACGCTGTGCTCAGCCATGTCGGGGCGCATCATCAACATCCACCACAGCTTCCTGCCGTCCTTCAAGGGCGCCAAGCCGTACCACCAGGCGTACGAGCGCGGCGTCAAGATCATCGGCGCCACGGCGCACTTCGTCACGGCTGATCTGGATGAGGGCCCCATTATTGAGCAGCGCGTCACGAGGGTGGATCATGGTATGAATGCGAAGGAGTTGACCGAGGAGGGGTCCAATGTTGAGAGCCAGGTGCTCGCGGCTGCGGTGAGGTGGTATGCTGAGAAGCGGCTGTTCTTGAATGGTTCGAAGACGGTTGTGTTTAACTAGAGGTAACAGGAATATTGGATAATTGCCAGAGCTAAAAGATGGTTTGGGGGAAATAGATCGCAACATGACTGAAACTGAAGCGCTGCTTTAATATTTATGTGTCCGTTAAAAACTTCACAAGCAATTCGGGTGTTACTTAACTTTAATCCTTGTTTCGCGTATCCCAAGTAGCGCGTTGAGTTTTTTTGAGAATGTCCATGACACTGTATTACCTTGGTAGATTTTTTCTGAATACCTTAAGTTTTTCTTATACTGGCGTAAAACTTTCTCGCGGACAATATCTGTGTAACGCAATCCATGAAGCATTGGGATTCGGTGATAGCTACCCTAAAACAACCAATTGAATCGTTCAATTGGTAGCTCATTACAGGAAACGCTAACACGTCAAGATGTCCTTTCTAAGTTATTCATAAATCACAGTTCATGGAAGACACTCATGATGTAGGGAATAATTGCAGAGCGTAATACATCATCAATTTCGGTCCCAGTCATGATGTCTTCGACGATGTTCTCGATCTCGTCGGCCAACTTTCGAAAAGCCCCTGTCATGGAAGGTACATATACTCCACAGGGCTCAAGAATCTCCAATAGCCACTCCCCGAGTAGCTCAGTTGGCAGAGCGTTCGGCTGTAACTGCCTCTATCGGAATACCGAAAGGTCACCTGTTCGAACCAGGTCTCGGGGATTACCTTTTTCCATTTCTCACGAAACAGCAAGATTCTTTTTGCCAGTCTGTTCGAAGTATTATTCCTTTCTCTCTCTCTCTCTCCCTCACGCACTCATTCACTCACTCACTCATCTTACATAGTATACGCATCTGCATCGAGTCAATAAATGTCTTGTGCCAAGACGAGCAAAATGCTAAACTAATTGATTTGCGAAACATTTGCCACAGATGCAGGTCAAGCACCGCCTCAAGAATAATTAAGACAAACACCCGAGCTGCTTTAGCAGTCGGAGCTATTCAACTTGTACTACAATTGTTAATTAAGACGAGATGACATGGTCTCGACACCATTGTAGTATCACACCACACGCAATATTTCATTATGTATCTTTCATTTGAAGGAACAAGAGCCATGCAGGATATGAAGAACCAAACAACTAGATTGAGTGCAAATGCATCTATCAACATCAAGCAGAACATATAATATACCACCATGAACCAACCAACCAACAAGACTCCAGCCCTTGGTAGCCTGCTCCCACATTGTGCCCACAGCGCCAACCGCCATACTCCGACAGAGGTAGTAAAGATCAAGCCAATCCACATCCGTGTAAACCAAAGCATATCCTATCATCAAGCATCAAACGTCGCTTACTAGCGTCATGAGGTAGTGGCCGCGATATTGGCTTCTGCTTCGTCATTGTTGCTTCCGCTTTCCCAAAGCTCAAAGTTCATCCCAGTACCTTCCATGGGCTCTAGCACTGCAGCTTTGGATGAGCTGTCGTCGACTCTGCTCATCAGGGCATCGATGTCTGGTTGAAGCTCCAGCGCAGGCTCGAGAGCTTTGACTTCGGGCACGACTTCAGGTTCCAGAACAGCGGCAATCGTTGCAATCGCGGCAGGCTCCTCCTCTCCCTCATCGTCACCGGGCACGATTATGATGGATGCCTCGTCGCAACCTTCGGAGTAGTAGTCGGCCGCATTCATCTCACCCAACGCTACCCGCTCTTTTTCGACAATCATATCATCAGCGCTGAGCCTTGCAGATCGACGAGCTGAGGTCTGGGAGACGTCGTCGACGGGAGGGATGTTTTCCTTGTCTCTGCCCTCGGCCTGCTCTCTGCTCGCTTTACGCTCGCTCTCTTCATCCGAGGAGATATCGAGGACACAAGTGCTGTGTTGAAGAAGATTGGTCATCTCCTGCTCGGGGGTGTCCTCATGGATATCAAAGAACCAGGTGTTCTTCATCTCGGGCTCATTGAGAGGAGCCAAGTCCGGCTTAGGAGGAGCGGGCATCGCCTGGGAAGCGCCATAGCCCGGAATGGTACCCTTGAGGGCAGCATCAAGAGAGAAGGGCGCAGCAGCACCCAGGCTGAAGCTGGGAGGGTCAACGCGGGTGTAAGGGCCAACGGTACGTCGGCGACTGGACAAGAGACCACCACGCTTTACGCGACCGGGGGAACGACCCGCGGGGGCATAGATGGGGGAAGATTTGGTGATGGCTGTGTTGAGCTTCGCGGCGGGTGACTTGGGGTGGAGGGTGCGGCGTGAGGCAGAGGGTTTCGTCGGACTGGCAAGCAAGCGGACGTCGGGGAGAGGAGTGGTAGAGGTAGTGGAAGCCTTTGTGAGAAGGAATGCGGAAGGCTTGAGGATATCCTTTAGTGAGTTGCTGGAGTTGGAGCCTTTGCTGCGCTTGGAGAAGATGATTGGATCAACATTCTCAGAGTCGTCGGTGTCAATCAGTTCAGCCTTGCGCTTGCCGGCGATGGGGGCAGAGATAGCTGTAGTGTGTTAGTCGCATGATTCTGGAAGCTGTTGCGTCGTCCTGGCGAGTCGCCAAGTCCTGCTGAATTGCTTATGCAACCGACACCAATTGACCATGGAGGATCTTTTGACCATACATACAATTCTGTCTATTCTTCAAGCTCGTCAAGTTCTGCAAGCGAGCCCCATCGAGGGGTGCAAAAGGCTGACGGGTAGCGGTGGCCATTGTGAGTGGAAGTTTGGTGGAGCTGTGCTGAGAGTCGAAGGTTGAAGTCGAAGCGGAGCGGAGCGGTGGGTGGTGGAGTGAGGCTATCCCGGGTGTCTGCCTGCGTCGAGTTCAAGGTGAGGCTCAATCAGGACTGCGAGGGGTCGACGCTGCAAGATGGGTTGTGAAGCGATGCGAAGCGGAGTGGAGGGAAACTGTTTGTTTACCCGTTCGAGTGTGTTTCGTGATGGTGTTGATCTTTCGTGGGCACCTCAAGATAATAGAGGAGAAGGTCGAGGTGGATTGACGGGTGGGAGGGAGAATGGCAATAATAAGGGAGCGAATGGGCGGTGCAAGCGTGGGCAGAAACCGGCTGATGCACGCTGCAAGATGGGATGGACAGCGCTCGAAAGGGCGATCGGTTGGGCTAAATTGCAAGCGCCTGAGAATGGATCTTGTGGAGGACGCGCTGCGTCAGGCCAGGTCCGGGTCTTGGTCGGGTCAGGTCTAATTTGGAGGGATTGTTTGGAGCGATGGATGATGATGCAGGGGAGTGAGTGAGTAGTGAGAGAGTAAAGAGAGAGAGAGTGTGTGTGAAAGAGAGGAGGTAGAAGAGTGGAAGAGTGACGAGAGAGAGACACAGCGCACTATTATTCGTAGGAATATTACAGCACACACCACACAACCACAACACAACATGCACATGTCCACACGTCCTGAAGCAGCGGCCACCTCGAGCTGCAGATACAACGGCCAATCGTCGCTCTCAACGCGTCGAGCCGTGTCACACTCACACGCATTGAGATCCATCTGCTACGGGTCCATCTCAGCTTGTGGTATTCCAACCGTCGCTTCTGGTTGGACGAGAACAAGCCGTATATCGCCATGGAGCCGAGCTGAGAGGCAGCTAAAGCAGCGAGCCAATGGACGCGTCTGGCACTTGATGGTCCGTGGGGTTTCTAGCATTCACCCATGTCGAAAGTGGGATTGATTGACGATGGCGCCAATATGGATTTGACGTGAGGGGGAAGGGAAGTGCGGGACTGATTTTTGGGTTATTATAACCGCATTATTAGAGCATTGAAATGGCTCGACAATCCATGGATGTCTTGGTCAGAAACTCGAACGCGTTTCTGCGTGATTCTTCCATTCCATCCATATTTAGTGCTGACTCCGTTTCGCGATAGACGCCGAGTTGGATGTTGGATGTTGGACGTTACTACAGCCGTTCAGCATGCACACACCTCCATCCCAACGTTAGGGACATGCACAGGTCTAATGTAATGCAACAAGACCGGAGGTGCATGTATACATATATTTCAACAGTCGCACACACTGTAACTCTCCGATGTTTCCCAATTTCTCAGTTAATTAAACACAGTTTCGTCTCTGCTTTCCATCTACTGCCAAGAGCCCTCAATCTCACCCTTAACGCGTCCACCCCCGCGCACTATCCCTGGCCCGCGACTCGGCCATAGCCCCGCCATCCACCACCCGCGCCGTGCTAGGTCGCGTCATATGCGGCCGGCCAGGAGAACAGCTGCAACATGCACCAGACCAACAGCAAGAGTCGGTGACTCGGGTACTGTACGAGGGCACGGTTTATTGATAGCCATTGGCTCCGTGGAAATCCACGAGGTTGGGAGATTTGGGGAGCTTGACGCTGAGCTGCAGGCCATCTCCACCTACCGCTGAGACGTCACAGGTCCGGCCGCATCCCATCGCCATGCAGGGAGAGGGCGAGGGAGAGGGAGAGTCGCAGGACGCGAACGCCGGGCGAGCACGGGGAGGCATATTAATAAGGAACGGCGAGGCCATCCGCGATCCGGTCTCGAGGATATGTCCAAACGTCTCGTCGCGCGTGGTGGCTGTTGGGTCTCTCTATGGCAAAGCAGGGGCTCAACTCCTTACAATTCCCCTCCCAGTCTCTATGCCTATGGATAAACTCCCACGACCGCTGATTGAAACGAGGGACCGGCGCTTCCCTCATGCTGTGCTTCCGGAACAGCATATATGGCCGCATTGACGTCAGAGTTGCCATGCTCGCTGCCGGTCCCAGCCTCCTGGCTGTACTGCGTATCCATTGCATCCAATGTCATATGCCCGACCCGAGTCTCGCTCGTTCTCGACTCTGGTCCACTTACATAGCCCTCGAAAACCCCGATGACCTGAGACCGACCAACCGGTCGCGTCTTCACTCATCTCTTGCTCGGGCTGTGCTATTGGATTGATGTTGAAACTGCTCTAGTTGAGAACACTGGGCGATGGCTTGTCCAGCTCTTCCAACTTGCAGACCCAACCGTTGGGAGGGAGCTGTTCCGCTGGCTGTCGGGGTCATCTCTCCAGCATTCTGGCTATGGCATCTTGGCTCGATAAACTCCATGGCTCTTTCGAGTAACGGCACGCAAACCGTTACCTTCGACTTGAAAGACCGTTGTGCTCACGTCTTTGCGGATACAATGCAGCATTTGACATGTCCCCAAAAGAAAATATCAGGAGTCCACCAGGCAAGTCATCAGCTCGAGTTTGGAGTACAGTTGTTCATCGGCTCCATCGTTTTGTTGATAATGCAAGAAGTTATCACCACCTAGTGACAGCGATACAACACTCGAGAGCCATTCTCTCAATTCCATTACTTAATAAAGCGTATAGTCTAGGTTTGTTAATCAATACACAATGTTCGGCCAAGAATTAGGGAGGTCGCCTCAATCATCCATTACTCCATTCCATCGGCTTAGACAATTCTCTTCGTAAACGCGCCTCTACCGATGTCATTCCCGATCATTACCCTTCAAGCCATTCACCTTCATTCGTCCTCGAGTCGATGGGGAGGTGGGGTGTGATGAGCCGGAACTGCTGTATCTGCGTCAAGACCGTGTGGAAAATGGACGCTCGGTTTTCGAACTGCTTCATCCGCAACGAGATCATGGGGAGCGGGGCCAGTTGTTGGGTTTTGAACTGCCTGATCTGCACTCAAACGATGAGGAGGAGGAGGCTCGGCGTCAAAGTTGCGGACGAGAGCGTCCGCATGTAGATTGTGTGGAGGGAGACCAGCTGTCGGATTGGGGACCACCTCATCCACATGTAGATCATGAGGAGGAAGCCCGGCTCGCGGTAATGGGACCAACTGGTCTTTCCGTAGTTCGTGAGGCGGAATACTATCGTCTTCAGGAACTGGGTATATTGCGTCTTTGCTTAGACGGTGGTCAACAACAGGGGTTCCACCACGGAAAGTCTGGTCTGAACGCAGCTCATGGGTTCTCGCGGGCGGTCCATGATCAAGATATTTGGGATCTCTCCCAAGCCCGTGCTCTCCGATTGGCGTGCGATAACGGGGTTGCCTATGCGTAGCCATGGGCGGAGGCGAAATGTATGGCTCTGGGTTATCTGGCTCTCTGATACTCTGACCTGTGGAAGCCGTGCGGACTGACTTCACTTCACGCAGCTCATCCCGCATCATGATCTCATGGTCACCCCGAACAAGAGTATAAGAAGGACTCATACAGCCATCCCCAAAGTCGTTGCAGGTCGACCCTTTAATTCCGTAGTGTGATCGGATCTTCTGTTGTAGGCCTCCTATGATGAAGCCATATGCTACGTCGTGTCAGTTCCGGTGGAAAAAAACGCGCTTGAAGCATTGGATGTTCGACTTACCTGGGAAACAAAGGCATAACCCCAAGCTTTCCTCATCTTTCCAGCGTGAAAGTTCTACTTCGTATATATCGCCACCCTCTTCCGCTATTCTCAAACGTCGAGCGACGCGAGAATAGGCCAAGCAAGGGTGTGTGCTTGCGGCATCAAGTTCCTCCTCCAAGGCTTCGGGCTCAAGATATTCAGGCTTCCACTCCTAGTGATCTCCACGAATCTTGCCCCTTTCGCTGGCCATCGCGAGGAAGAGCTCGGGATCTGAAAAGGAGATACTCGGTGACGATACTAGTGAGGAACGTTCGGGGCGACTCGAAGCCGAGACCGTGCGTCCAGTGCAACGGGAGAGCCATACTCAAAGCTGCAAGAGGGAGGACGTCTGCTAAGCAACTGAAGATACTGGTAACACGATCGAGAGCATGAAAACGATAGTTGTAGAGACGACGCCGAGAAGAGATGGGTCCAAGAAGATAATGAGAGGAGGGAGAAAATTGCGAGGGAGAGCGGCTTGGGTTGTTGTTCGAAGCACCTTTCTGGAGGCAGCAAGGGAAAGTGCTTTTGTTGTAAAGGGAAGGTAGCACCTAAGGTATGTGAAGTGTACCCATGATGCAGTCGCAGTAATTCCCAAATGCGCACAGAGGAACCCAAACATTGGATCCGATGACGAGCTTTCCCCCAGGCTCAGTCCGCCTTCCCGCACCATAGTCGACTGCTGAGCTCGATCTCCCCCCCTCCTATTCGCAGAACAGGCAGTGACAGACCACGCATTTACTTTAGCGAGGGCTTTGCTGGTTTGAAGTCAATCTGAAGTAGAATGATTTCTACATATAAGCAGAGGCGCACTGCCCTTTCTTATCATGGTCGATATCTACACATGGTAGGATACCGGTTGCTGTGGTTTGGCGGAACTCGACGGCACGGTGCACCGATTTAGAAGAACGAAAATAAATCTTTTCTGTGAAGGAGGAGCTCGAAACAAGCAGGCCGTTGGAGTTGATGAGAAACAGGAAGCACATGTTATGTTCTACTATGGTATCCGGCATAAGTAGGGGCATTTGTGGACCCCCGGTCACGGCCCACTTTTAAGTATACAGGCCGTGCCAGCGTTTAGATCACGTGCAAGCTCTCTGAGACTACGTACTAATAAGAAGCTCTGTAATAATAGATTTTCCGACCCGAGCTCTAGGCAAAGCAGTGTCAATATAATACCTGACACGGCCTATTGACTTAAAAGCGGGTCATGACCGGGGGTCCACAAATGCCTCTACTTATGCCGGATACCATAGTAGTAAGATGGACGGACATTGATCATGGAGCTGGGCTTCTTCTAGTTCTCGGCAAGGCTTGTCTATCAGGCAGCTACTTCAAGGGTAAAAGACAAAGTGAACTGAGAGGTTTTCATCTGAGACTCTTTCTTGACATTCGCATAGTCTTGGGGTTCTAGAGCCACGACTATGTGATGGAAGTCTCAGATAAGTCAGTATCACGCTGCAATGACCGAAGAAAGTTGTGATGGTCTCAAAAACAAACGAGAGGTCAGGCCGCCGGGGTACACGAGCCTCATAGATAGTATGGAAACGTGCCAAGCGCCACACTAGCCGTCAAAACATTGGATGTGTGCGTGGTGGTGCAATCCACGATGGAGATCGACTTCAGACGGGCCAATGCGAGCTCGGGGACCCTGCATTAGCCGTAGACCTAGTTCTAGACCACATTGAAATCGCCATCCGCGCTGCCATCGTTCGCCCTCACCGAACCATGATCCAAAGCCCTCAATCGACGGTCCTCGAGAAGGCTTTGCTCAGGGAGGCCAAAGGTTTCATCCAGGCTACGGAGCGATTAGAGAAGGCGTCCACCCGTCGAGAGAGACACGGGAGAGGGAGCTGCCGAAGAGCCCACACCAATAATCTGGAACTGTGGCGGCGACGGATGTAGCCGCGGCAGTCATCAGATCCGGATCAGATCTAGCAAACATCGAGTTAGTTGACGTATTCGTACACGCACCGAAGTCTGTCGACGCCGAAGACGATGGCAGATTACCGCGAATTTCTGGCGCTCAAGCGTGTGTCTGTCGCACTAACATTGGCCTATCTTGATTGCCTAGCAAAGTTTACTGCTCCCGTCAATGAAGTGCACGTTGTGCTAACTACTGTCACCCGTGTCACTAACCCAACCAGAATTACGAATTACGTATGTGGCTTCTGAGCGTAAATGATCGAAAAGTTAATTGTGAGCTGGTAAAAAGAAAAAAAAATGCGATCGTGCCTCATCATACTATGGTAGAGAAATGAAGAGAGCCCGGTTATGACGCTGCAGCGAGATTAGGATGGGCGTCGAGGCACTACCGGATATTGGCAAATGTACGAATATTCAAGAATAGAGACCGATTGCGAGCACACCCTTCCATAATACCGACAGATGCACGCGACTTCATGTTCATGCACAGCAAGCAAACGCCATCGAGTAGCTTCCCCTTTTCCCCTAGTAAGGCACCATTGAGGAAGCTCACACAGCCTGTTGGTCGACGAGTGGTGAACATGCACGCAGAGCGGCCGAGACCAGCACAAGATGCGCTCTAAAGGCCTCTTACTCCGCAAATCTAGAAGCCAAAGTGGAATGCAAGTGGATGGAAAACAGGAACTGTGCATTGGGGTGGCGAAGGGCTTGCGAAGCCCACCTGGGGCGCATTTGATCTGCACCTATGGAGCCACGGACGGATAGCGTACCACCTTATTCCGTGGGTATGATGAAATCCCCTGAATATCCGTATCCGTTCCCGGTTGCAAAGTGCCAGAGAGAGTCAATGCCACCGAACAAGGGTCTGAGACTGATGGGACGGAGGAGGTGACCCTGGCTTGGCAAAGAGCCCCGCTGGAGATGAAGCGACTCGCATCAACGGCACTGAACAGACATGAGGATTGGAGAACGTGCGGGCGCGCAAGAACTAAAGCAATAGAAAAGCAACTGAATAATAGCGAGGACTAGTACCTTGTTAGTGGATGGTCATGCCATCTCAGCAGGGTAGTTAATCAGGTAGAGCCTCCTTCTCAACAAGCCCGTGGGCCATAGTAGTAGCTCGTCGCCCAACACGCCAACAGCTGATGATGGCGAGTCAGTGTCCCGTCTGTCGATGGAGAGCAGTCGATGAGCCCCCTATTGCTGGCATCTACGCATCGATCCAGTTCCTCGTCGACCGTTCGTCGATGTGGCCCCTTGGTTCAGCCTAGAAGGCTTCGACTCAGTCGTGCTGTCGTCGTCAAGCCGCCCAAACCTCTTCATGCAGAACAAAGGCGCTGTCAAGGTTTGCATAGTTCTTCCTGAGTGATAGGAACCATTCCATGGCATGTCGCCACCCACATCCACATGGACACCATGGCTGTCCATGGTCCCTTGCCTGCGAGAACTGCAAAGTGCGGCTTCAATACGCGGATGGAACCTTGTTATCTGCTGGGTCTCCAGGCGGCTGCAACACAACCTGTGCTGGACACCACCTGCTGTAAGCCCAGGCCAGGGTGGACAAGTCCCGTCCAGGCTGGTCCCTTACCCGGGGATGGACCTCGTAGAGGCCTGGACAGCCGCTAGAAAGATGCTGCCAAGGCGCTTCAGCTGCTGTCGTCGATTGAAGTCCATCCCAGGTCCACAGTGCACCGACAGAGAGCCTCTTCCCAGGCCTGCTTTAGGGAGCTCACCCGGGGAAGGCCATCCATCCATGGATCCAACTGCAGTAGCTCCCCTTGGCTACCTTACTGTAAGTCCCTTAGCGGTGGAGCCCGCTGCTACAGAGTACCTTTCGCTAACCTTAGTGACTGCTGCAGTGTCCGCTACAGCAGCCCCCCCGGCCTGCCCGCCAAGCCCACACGGCAAGCCCCTTCCATTCCTAGCGCACCCGCTTCAGGCTTTAAGGCCCAAGCGTTCGGCCCTGGATGCAATCTCCCACTGGAGGCATCCCCCTCGAATGCTCAAAACTGCCGTGCGGCCTCCTCTCGCTTTCAACTCTCCCAGGCTTCATCTTATCACGCCAGAGACTGCAAAAGACGACGCCAGCCTCTGTTTCTGCTTCTCCTTCTTCTTCTTTCGCCAATTGACCATCGATCTGGAGCTCTGAAGTCATCCGTGTTCGCTTTACAACCTCCTCAGACCTGACCTCCTCGATCAACCACTCCTTTCACCATTCACTCAACGCTCGACACTCGCCACCCGCTTTCTTAGTTGATACTCCGGCCGATCACCACATTCCACAGGCGTTTCGAAGCTCGGTGCAACTCCCTCCACTCAGGTTCATCTACGAATAAAGTACGTGTGATTCGTTATGGTTGTGGCGCATTCTGTGCAAGCTCTGGCGCAGTTCCTTGTCGTCCCACCATAACGTCAAAACGCGTCACCCAGGACTGACTCTTTTCCCACAGCCATTTTTTTGAAACGAAAGCCGCACTTTCGTGATACAGGGAGACGATACATCGAAACTGCGTAGTTCTGTCAACGAGCGCCCCAACAAGAGCGTGATCGCTCCGCAACAACTTTCTACACTTTCAACACAACTGCCTCGACGATGCCCTCCAATTACGAGAAACTTTCCAAGCCGAGCGCCCCGCGACTCGATACTTACGACCTCGCCGCACCCGAGAAGGCAGCATTGTCCACGGTCACAACAGTATCTCAGTCGCCTCGGCCGAGCAATGTCTCAACGCCGCGGTCGGACAGAAACAACCCTTTCGACACCGACCTCGAAGGCATGATTCGCACCAACACTTCAGATGCATGCATGCACAAGAGCAATACGCAGAACAGCAAGAAGAACGACTGTCAAGTCTGGCCCGGAAAAGACCATTGGCAGCAGAGAGCCAAGGCGCAGAAGGCGAGGAACCGATGCGCCTGCATGAACAAGTTCAACAAGCTCAGTCGACGCAACCGAATTATTGTCAAGGTGGTGGTGGGCGTTCTGATCGTTGGCGCTGCTGTTGGAGTTGGATTTGGCATCAGCAAGCCATTGAACGCGCCCATCTGGGGCGACAAGAATCACAATTGAGGATCGAACATCTTGGCGCAAAATTGACCGAGAGCTCTTCGTCACTTCAGGCGACACAGTCTGCCGCCGAGGTACACCATCTCGGCAAACATCCGCACTCATTCACCCACAAAACCACATACACACACATACAACGCACGCAAGCACAAACTATGTCTTTCGGATTTCCCAGCATATCTAGATACCCAACTGGCAACGTCACATGCAACTCAAGGCCTCGTCAACGGCTGCTTCAAGATGGGACTCTGTACATTCTTCTCTAATTGAGCGGGCCTTGTTTTCTTTGTTCATTGAGCGCAGTAGATTTTTCGACATTACGACAGGGCGTTTTTGGAGTTTCTTTGGTCGCGCGCGCTTGATATACACGCGCATTCTTGTCTGGACGGACACATTGGAGGAGTACAACTTTGAACCAGGGCCTTTGGTCTTTTCTTATCCTTTTTGATCGTGGAACCAGGCAGTGGTCATGATAGTCACTCTTGGTTTCTAGCCAGAGATGCAACATGAAATAGCTACCTACCTACCTAGCCCTCGCAAATAGAGTGGCAGAGCCAGTGAAATGGGAAATCCTTCCACCTCGAAACACCACGCATCCTATGCCACGTATCCTGCCCCGCTGCTGCATCCTGACGTACTTGTGTATTCGCTCCTATCTATTTTGATATAAGGTACTGAGAGTTATGCTGCAGCACCTGTCGGTCATAGCTTTGTATCCCGTCCATCACGACGTCGTACCGAAGTGGCCTCGTGTAAGTCGACGTTCGAGCGTGGATCCCAGTCCCCCACCCATCCCGACCTCGTTAGCTCCAGCACCGGGCCACGGAACTGCAGGGGAAACGAAGCAAGTGCTGATGATCCTGCACGGCGCCGTCTTGCGGATCCAGGAACAGTGCCACGGTTGGCTGAGCACCTCTGAAGTGGTGGGCTCTAGGCCTGCAAGTCAATGGAGACAAAATCAACCAGCACGCTAAGATGATCGACATAAATAATAGCTGGCCTTGGCTTATTTGGTGGAGCAAATGTCTAGTTTATTTTGTCAATGATCTTTGCATGTTCTTTGTTCCCCGAGATCTGCGGAGGCTCTAGATCCAATCCGAAGCTTCCGGCGGCACCGCAACACCGCCGAGCGACCAAATTCAGCCGTGGCTGATGTTGTGTTAAAGAGCTCGGTGGCCCAGCTGTTTCCTCAGTGCTCTGCTTTGCCTATTTCACGTCTTTGAAGTTGATATTTGGAGCGGAGATGGGAGTTGCAGACCACATTGGAAGTACGCGATATCTGCACGACGCTTCGTTGTAGCTGCTATTCACGCTGCTACATCCATCCACCTTACTGCACCGTCAGACCGACCGAACCAACACTCCTCAACCGTGGACCTTTCTCTGACTTAAATTAACCAGCCACCAAAGGCCCTTCGCCTCTACCGTCGCCGTTTCGGGCTCGTCTCCATCGACGACGGCGGACTGCCTCGGTCATAATCTGACCCCGACGTACGACTCGACGGACAGCCACCGCTTTCTTGGCCTGCGAAGCCTCGCTGGCGTGGCTCCATGTGGTACGGACTTGGCGAAGCGGGGATGCATGATGTCCACGATGGCGCGCAGGGGTCGCGGCGGAAGGCGGTGTTGTTGATGGAAGCTACGGCGGCTTGATGCTCGTTGGGATCCGAATGCTCTTCCACTTGAACTGCGGCAGGTTGCATGAGCCCGCCGGGCAAACACCTCACTTGGATATCCCCGTCTTGAGAGACATCCTCTTGGTTGAATAGCGCGGAAGGATATGCCGGCGAAAACGGTTTCGTCGGGGAAATGGGCACGTCGACGTACCCGCTCTGCGTCAACGGGGGACTCGGTTCCTCGCCGTGCATCCGCAGCCAGTCTTGCAGCGTCTCGGGGATCTCGGGCGGAGCGTACGGGGGCTCCGCGTCGTCGGCGAAGGTGGCGTACGACGGCGGGTGCGTGAGGCCCGAATCTGAAGCTACGCTGGCCCACCGTCTTCCCCCGGTTTCATCGGCAGCTGGGTGCTCTTCTGCAGCGGAGCTCGATATTTCGGCCTCGAGCTTTGGATGTTCTGTTATGGCCGGGACGACGCGCTGTACCGACAACCGGCTGAGGGGCGGAGCGCGGAGGTCGAAGGGGCTTCGTGAGCCTCGCGTCCACGAACGAGGCCTTGGGCCGCTGATATCAGGGGTAGGTGTTGGAGTTCGATTATGCGTCGCTGTGGCTGCTCTGTGGTCCTCGAGAACCAGATCTTCTAGGTCTTCAGGAGGATCCTCCTCGGGCTCCTGTTCGCGGATGGCATCTATCCAAGGATGCTGAGCCCGTCGGGTAAGCCTCAGCTCGCGAAGCCCATCGCTGCAATCATAGCGCTCGTATCGAAGGCCGAGGCTCTGTCTGGCCTCGAGGCTAGCTGTCCTATGCTGATATATCGACCAAGTGGCCGATGCGAGGAAGCCGAGGGCTACGAGGCAGAGCACGACGTAGCCGAAGACCACGAAGGGGTGACTTTTGGTTTCATTCATGGAAACAAGGAGGTTAGTTTGTTGGACCTGGTGTATGCTGCTGAAGTTTAGGTCAGTGGTATGTGCGGTAGTTATTTCAGTCGCAGGGTCCTGCCCATGACTTTAGTATTGTATGGGCTATCGTGGTGCCCTTCACGGGGCAGCATTCGCCTTTTCTAAGACTATGGACAATTCATCACTGTGGTGGGAATGGGTGAAGAGGTTGCAAGTTGCATCTAGCCTATGAATCACGAGGCACAAGGGTGAATCGTGTTCAAGTACAGTCAGTATCTGCTGTAACATCAGATGTATGAGACTCGACTGGATTCGAGGTTTGATCACCGCTACGAGTCTTGAGTCTTGCTTCACAATGGAAGGGTGACAATCTCTATCTTTGTTGGATATGACACATGTAAGCTGATGTGAGTCGGCGCTAGTCAACGCTTTCAGTCTCTTCATGCCATTTTACTTTGTGTAACTGCTATAAAGCTCATCCAATGGGATTATCTGGCGTAGAGACTATACAACGCGTGAAGGACAGCTTGTATCACGCAAGAGCAAGATAGAACTGTCTTTGCATTGGTGTTGAATGGAGCGTCTGGTCTTCGTGCCTCGATCACCCACACCACACTCGCAGGTAGTCTCGGAGTAACAAAGAACGAGAAACTGTTTGTTCTCTTCGTTGAGTGTGGTACACTTACAGCTGGGCTTGCCTCCATTCTTCTCGACTCTTGCATCACATTCGCGTTTTCGATTACCTTTTTGTTCTACAAACGAACAACAGCTGCTAGTACTTACTGATACTTTCGGTGTGTGGCCCATGCCAGGAGGGAGTGTCGATTTCCTTGGTATTGAGGAGGAACAAGATGAACTCCTTTGTCAGAAATAGGCAGACTTGGCGAACAAAAGAGAGTGAGCGCCGGGAACAAAAGAAAATCGGTGGGGATATTCTTCTCTATAGAAAAACTTGTGGATAACAGATGAACAGAGGTTCGTATTGAGCCCTGAGACGTTGCATAAATACCGGAACTCTTCTCTTCCATTTACATCTCAAGCAACTCAGCATCCACACTCATCAACCTCCATACAAGCGTCTGGAACTCAAGGTAAGTCACATCCATCTCAAACCACCACCACCAACTATCTACCTACTCAACCAACTTTCGTCATGTCTTTCGCTCCTCTCAACAGTACGTTGCCGGTGTTCCACGCCAGCAACCCGAGCATGGCCATGGTCGACGACGCTGACACTACAATTTACACCGACGACTCGACAAAGGACAAGAAGAAGCTCGCATTCATCATTGTCGTGGGGATACTTAGTCTCGCTGGGTTCACTCTCGTTCTTCTTTTCGTTTCTTGCTTCGTTCGAAGACGCAAGGCCAAGCGCAGTGGAAGATCTTCCAAGGCTTGATTGGAGGGGTGGTGATGGAGTGTGTCGCCGGCGATACATGACGAGGAATAGAAAATTGGGCGAGGTTGAAGATTGTACGCATTATGCCACTGGTGGTATGAAAGGAAACTGGAAACTTTAGGGTGTATGAATAAGAAATGTTGATGCTGAATACCTTACTATTACGCGTTGCCTGTGATCATGACATGAGTTAAAGTGAGATTCTGCGCATGAGCGGTGCTTAGAACTGACCGGACTGTAGACTCGGTTTCAAGGATTGAATGATATAAAATATCTGATCTTTATCCAGGGATTATTGGACCTGTCGCATATTGTTGTCTTGAAAATCATCCAATTCTTAAATCAGGGGTCCCATGAAGGTAGCTGCACTTTAAACGTTGAGTATCACTTACAACATCCCGACTCTTATTGTTTCTTAAACCCCCATTCTCAGTGTTTTCAATGTACAAGGACTACCGAGTGACTTCTTCTGCCACTGAAGTTGAGTTCTCAGGGTGATTTTGCTGGGACTAGTCTTGTGCACAATAGGACATGAATGAAGGCTTCTCCAATCTTTGAGAGCATAGGCGACGTTCTGATTGGATTTCTCTCTTCGTTGCCAACGGCGTTTTGGGGGTTGTTCAAAAGAACAGTTCGATATTTCTCTCTGCCACGCGGAATCATTAGAACACAAAGAAAGAAATTATAGCGATTGTACCGTCTGAACACTGACACCGCACTTTGCATCAGACCAAGGTCGTCATCAGTTCGGTTCACTAGTATCCAGTAAGTAATTATTGTTCCCCGAAAAGCCCAGAACGATGCCGCGATGCTAACACAGCGCCGCTGTTCCACATACACAAAGAAACCTGGAACACCAACGACCGCTCAGAACACTTATACGTCAAAATTTCATTGTGCAACACAATGAACACTCTCTATATCTGGAACAAAGCTCACAGCCATTCCTATAAAGACCTCACAACCCTCATCCCTTTCATTCTCTGAACCAAGCAAGACAGCCACTTTTCTGGATCTACTCACAGGCCACAACATTCAGACTCCTGGGGAGAACCAGATCTGCAACCGACTCAAGGGCCTCCAGCTGATCGCAACAAGGTTGCGAAAGTTCCCTTTCTAGGCTTCTACTATAGCCTCTGCTAACGCCACCCGTCAGATCCCCATCATGGCGCCCGTCTCTCTCCCTCGAGACGAGCCCGACGTCGATCCCCCGGCCCCCCATCCTAGCAACCACATCAGCAAGAGCGTCATCCCCTGGATCCCCGTCGTCATCATCGTTGTCATCATCCTCATCCCCGCCAGCGTCTGGGCCTTCCGCTTCATCACCACGTACCGGAAGCGCCGCGCCGAGCGCGAGGAAACCCGCTACCAGCAGAGGGTGAGCGCCTACGCCAGCAACGTAGAGATGCAAAAGCGCAGGCTCGCCAACGAGCGAGCGGTACAAGCCCTCATCGCGGGCCAACGCCAGGACCGATACCCCGACTACGAGACGCCCGTCGCTGCGCACGTCGCGGTTCCTCCTCCGGCCGTGGGCAGCTCGAGAAGATATCCTCACTTCCCCAACCCTCGCGCTGACATCCCTATGCAGGACCTCGCGACCCACAACCGCGACAGCTTCGACCTGACCTCCCATGCCCCTATCCGAGAAGAGCGCCGCGCTCATAGGCACCCCAACCGCCTCAGCCGAATGGTGCCCGTCAACGTCACTCCCAGCGAAGCAGACATCGCCGAGCAGCGCGTTCCCCAAGACGACACCCAGGTGCAGGCCGAGGAGCGCTCCGTCGGTGCTCCGGCCCACAACAAGTACGCCGCGAAGCTCAAAGCTTCCATCGGAAATGCGAGTGCCAGTCGTGGGGGTGGCTCCAAGAGCCAAAGCTCCAGGGGTGGCCACTCGAGGGGGGCCGGTAGCTCTCGACGATGAGTCGCAGAGGGGGAAAAGGTGAGGAGTTGTACTCGGTTCTGTGCTGGTATTGCTAATGCACATGAACGATTTTCCTTTGTTACTGCATGGGAATGGCCGGCTGGGATTCGGCGTTGGACACTAACGTGTAAAATTAGCAATGAATACATCCTTACTCCTGAATTTTGAGTTCATATTGTGAACCGCTGAATGTATCTTGTCCTTGACACTCTGAGAGTCAGTTTTCTGTGAATGGAAAAAGCGACTTTGTCCTCAATGAAGAGCCGGTGCTCCGTGGGTAAATCATCAAATCAGTCTCTTAAACTCGGCTCGCCATAACCCTTGACATCGCATCGCCCATGATGTGTGACATGTTTTACCAAGCCTCCTAACCCTGCATTTCCGCACCTCCCATCCAGCATACAGTATGCCATCCTTCTGCCCGCCTTGCTCGAGAGAGCTCGACACAATTATGAGCTTCCTCTTGCACGACCATTCCCGAATGCACCATCCCTAAAAACGACAGAGCAGAAGCATCTCCATGCTTGCGCAGAAAGTAATGCGCAGCCCAGCGCGCCAAACGATCCCAATACCCTAGGGGCATCGGTCGCAGTGCCTCCTTTTTCCTTTATTAAAACAGCCAAATGCAGAAGATCAAGTCGAGTTGAAAGAATAGGGCAAGTATTCCCCAGGTGTGTATGACAAAAGAAAGTCGAGTTGCTTAGAAAGTACAAATGATTTTACTATCTTTTTGTGTCTAGTTGACTGGGTAAGAAAGCCAGCTAGTTGGAAGTTGGCGTTTACGTCCAAATACACCCCGTTAATGTATAGGGTTCCGACTCGCGGTTCCATAGGGCTGTATTATTGGGGTTCGTGGGATCGTGCGTGGCGTTTAACATGATACATTCATGGCCGTTTGTATGGTGTTGTTCCTTGCCTGTACATAGGCCCATGAACGAGGCTCGCTCTTCTCAACGATTATCAGGCGACTTCGAGGGTGAAAGGAGTTCCGTTGTCAGTCGGTGAACAAAATCAGACAGACTGGTAAAGTAGAAGCGGCTCTCCCACGTTCTCGATCTCAGGGATCGTGCACTTGAGGTCGAATGCTTTTGAGAGGACGATCTTGAAGATCTAGGAGTTGTTAGTTGAATGAGTTGCGCTTTGGAGAATATCACCAACCTTTTGCACATTTATACTATGGCTCGTACTTGAGAATATCAAGGCCGCCCTCATGGCCTTGGCAAATCGCCTCGCCTATTGGCCGTCAGTACGCTGCTTCATAATTCATGGGCCAAGGTAATGGCTTACCTGGTTCGAAATCTCCTCTTGATCTTGGGGCGGGAAGTTGACAAAATGGTCATACTTGGTACCGACCAAGATGGGGATTGCCGTCTTGTTGAAACCCCGACCCTGACGGTACCACTCCTTGATACTGTTCAAAGTACTCTTACGGGTGAGGTCGAACATGAAGAGGATAGCAACGGCGTCGTTGCATACAAGAGGCAGCATGTTGACGAACTCGCGCTGGCCGCCCAAGTCCCATATGGAGAAGGTGATCTCGGTGTTGCGGATTGAAATGGTCTTTTCCATGAAGTTGACGCCCAGGGTCTGGATATAGTCTTCATCCCAGCTACCTTCGACGTACTTGACCATGAGCGACGTCTTGCCGATCTGGGCATCACCGACCATTCCAACCTTGATGACGACGTGGTTTCGGCCGTTGGCGGCCTCGGCCGAGCCTTGCCTGTACTCGTTGTAGGCTTGCTGTGCTGGATTTGAGAGGCCGCTGGCTGGTCTGGAGGTGGAAGGAGGGTTCTGCACTGGAGGGGTGTATCTCGCCGACGGGTCTTCTTCTTGTCTGGGGCTATTGGCGAGGCCGGGGTCTAATGAAGGGCTCTGCTGGTGGGCGAAGCCATTGCTGGGGGCGAGTTGCGGCGAGCCCTCAATGCCGCCTACTAGGGTGTCGTCGGCGACTTCTTGTGGGACTTCTTGTGGAGGAGGTGCCTCCATCTCCAAGGGTTCGACAGCGGCGGCTTCGGGAGAGTACGCGGGGGCCGCCGCGGGCATCGTTGAGTCGTCCAGCGTGAAGGCTTGTCTGGGTGGTGAAGAAGCGGTTGGTTCTGATCGCAGCGCGGATAGGTCCGGCAGAGAGCGTCTTGCGCGTCGACAGGAGGAGATGATTAGCTTGCCCGACGCATGAAGCCAGCAGGAGCGGTGGTAGCAACGGCTAACAGGCGCAGCAAGACGGGTGGCTTGGGCGGTATCAACGTCGTGGGTAACGGGCGGTAGCGGCAGAGGCAGCGGCAGAGGCAGCGGCTACAACTGTGGCGGCAACGGTGGCGGGCGCGAGGCTCCACGATCGTGTGCCAGTGTCTGGCGAAGTGTCTGGCGACCCAGCGACAGTCACAAGTCAAGGATGGAAAATGGCGGTTTGTGAGACAGAGTCTCGGTCTAAAAGAGAGAGAAGCGACGGCGACGGCAGTTGGTGGAGGACGAGGGCGAGACGGATGCGGAAGAGGAGGGGTGTTGGCGGTGATGGTAATAGATTATAGCAGACAAGGGGGGGTTCGTTCGCTGACGTTGAGGGCGGGACGGAATTTCAGAGGCACCGCGATGAAGGAGAGACGACCACTGGGATTCTTAGCTCTGGGAGCAACCAACAGCAGGGAAAAGCAACGCGTACTTTACGGATTCCAGCACTTGTTATCCCTAGTGCCAGTATTAGATCTGTAGGGTTTAGTGAACGGGATAAGCGATGACGATCGCAGCGCGAACGCTTGGAAGTTATGGAGCCTGAGAGAGCCACCCGAGCTGGAGCTGGAGCTCGAGTGAGATTTGCTTAGGACGCGCCGGGCCTGGTGGAGGTGACGTGACGCGCTTGAGCGTAATGGCTGGCTGAACCGACAAGAGAGGGCAAGGGTCGAAACCAAAGAGTTCTTGGAGTCAAATACACACTGGGACCGCGAATTGCAACCTGAGATGCCGGATATTTTATGAGACCGAAGATGCCATCAACAAAGCCTCGAGTTATGAAAGCCCTCTTTTGCGCATTCTTGTCTGAGACGATCCGAAACACCAAACTACGTGCCGCCAACTCATTTGACTTTGGGCTTGTGGCTGCCCATTGGCACTACGTATCCTCCAAGTAAACATCAACAAATTGGGTGCAACTGTGCTACCAACACTCATTCGTTCACGGCCGTTGGCGCTAAGCAAACTAGGGTCACCAATGCAGGGACTAGAGCATTGCTGGCATCCTGAACGATTGGCACCGAGGCCTCACCTCATGCAATTGCCTTGTCCCATTGTTCGGATATGATAGACTACGAAGACCTGACTCCTCAGTGAGACATTCATGGAACCAAGAATGTGGCCCTCGATCCTTCCACTTCGGTTACTACTACTTAGAACCCTTCGTAGTTCTTGTAGGAATGTACTTCGTCCAAAGAGGCTGCTCAAGTCTTCAGCGGGGGATGATGGATGGATGTCTCCGCCACAGTGCGCTTCTTTATCTCATAGCGGAGGCTTTTGATCTTGAATATGCTCCTTCCTGATTGGCCAACAGAACTTGAAGCCTGTTCCTCGAAGTCGAGCCTGGCTTGCGTCGGCCCGACGTTCGCGATGACTAAGCCGTCTTCAAACCTCCGGAGTACAGCCTTTTACACTTTGATATCTCTGCGCTCGGCAACTCTCCCGATACCCTTCACCCGCGTCCCGCTCCTCGACTCCCGCCCTCACCACCATCACAATGGCCTCAATCGCACGATCTCTACGGGCCGCCGCGCCCCTAGCCAAGGCCTTCGCCCCCCGAGCTGTTCCCCTGGCCCGGTCGTCCTTCCGCGCCTTCTCAACTACCAAGCTGAGTGCGCATACTTCCTCCCCCACGATAACCTCCGTCTCGGCATGGACCCGAATCGCTGACCGCGCGGTGTAGGCCTCGCCCGCAAGTACACCAAGGACCACGAATGGATTGACCTCTCGGCCGACAACAAGACGGGCGTCGTCGGAATCTCCACCTACGCTGCCGAGCAGCTTGGTGACGTCGTCTACGTCGAGCTCCCCGAGGCCGGCGACTGGGTCGAGCAGGGTGATGCTGTCGGCGCCGTCGAGTCGGTCAAGAGTGCCAGCGACATCAACGCCCCTATCCGCTTGAAGGTCACCGCCGTCAACTCCCTGCTCGAGGAGAAGCCTGCCACCATCAACAAGGTGCCTGAGGACGACAGCAACGGCGGCGGTTGGATCGCCAAGGTCGAGGTTGACGAGGAGTCCGTCAAGCAGCTCGACGAGCTGATGGATGCCGAGGCCTACAAGGTTTTCGCGGGAAGCGACCACTAGGCTGGGACTTGTCCGGTGTTTGGTTCTCGGGAGTCGGGAAGATGTAAATGGGAGGGGCCAAGTACAGTTCAACCTGGAAACGGCCTAGGCATGTGGCTTATCGTACCATGTCATGCTTTATATCCCGGGGGCTCTTTGGGGGTTCATTGCCGCTCTATCAGCGGCGTCTATCTCGTTCATACATAACTGTTCAACCTTTTCTTTGCGCCTTGGCCATTTTTCTTTACTTCACTGTCTCAGGAACCTGCCGAGTTGCGGTGATGGCATCCAATATCTTGCCCGCTCCCTTGCCCACGAGGCCGTCGGCAACCCGTTTTCCAAACTCTTCCGCCGCTGCGACAGTAGTGATGGTCTCAGTCTGCTCAATCTCAACACTTTCTGTGCCGTTCAAGCTCACCACTATACCTCTCATTGTCAACTTCTCATCCGCCCACCGGCTCTCCACTCCAATAGGCACACTGCAACCTCCCTCTAGCGTTCTCAACAGGTTCCGCTCGGCGAGGCATTCCAAGGACGTCTTCTTGTCTTCGATGGACTTGACCATTTCCAGGATCTTCTCGTCACCAGCACGACACTCGACGGCCAAGGCACCTTGGCCAACGGCATACAGGATACCTCCGTTATCGGACTCGAGGAACTGTGCGATACTGCTGTCGAGATTCATGCGTTGGAGTCCTGCGGCCGCCAAAATGATGGCTGTTAGGGATGGGTCATCTTCCAGCTTCTGCAAGCGAGTGTGGATGTTGCCTCGGTGGTCCTTGAACTTGAGTTCAGGGTACCGTCGAACCAGCTGAGCAATCCGGCGCACACTGCTGGTGCCGATGACGCTGCCTGCCGGGAGATCGGCTAGGGTCTTCCAGCCATTCTTCTCGACCAAGGCCTTCTTGATCACGAGTGTATCCCGAGGATCCTCCCGTGCGGTGACACATCCAATGACACATCCCTCTGGCAGCACCGTCGGCATATCTTTGAGGCAGTGCACAACGATGTCGAGCTCCTTGTTGGTGAGCATCTCCTCCAGCTGCGACGTCCACAGAGCCTTGCCGCCAAAGTTGTAGAGCGCCGTCTTCTGGTCGCGATCGCCCGTGGTGGTCATGCCGTGGATGTTGAAGGTATAGTCGGGGAAGTGGGCCTTGAGGTCGGCGACAACGATGTCAGCCTGCGCCAGGGCGAGGGGCGACTTGCGGGTGCCGACGTTGACGACGGTGCTCGTACCCTGGGGCGTCGCTGGTGCTTGAGTTGTGGACATCGTGGGAGGGGAATTGGTGTTTGCGTAGGTGTGGTTTTTGCGAGACGTTGCGTTGTGATGGAGGTGGTGGCAGCCGGAGGTTGCGCCTTGGAGGGGCAATGCTGAGGTTTTTCGGCTCGGCCGACGGATGGAGGGGCTGCCGCACAGTTTAAATGGCACGGTGTGCAGCACGAATGCACTGTTTAGATAACACCGCGAACCAGATTTCGTCCCTTGCATGAGATGGTTAGCTTATCCCATGAGCAACTTTTCGCCGAATCTCATAAGCATCAAAGCTCGCTCGTTACGCCCAGTTGAATTTCTTTAACATCGAATGCTGCCTTCTCAAGACGTATGTGACAGTATTGACTCGTACTTGTCACCGAGGACTCAGAAACACCCCCTTGATCCGACGTCTAGAAACCCATGCAACATCTGAGAGCCATGATTGCTTCGACTGAGTGACTCCCGGAATCCCACAAAGATCTCTCGCTGGCTTTTCATCTTCGATATAACCAGTTTTGGATGCATCTGCCAAGTTCCGGTCGCTCAAGTCACCGGTGATTCAAGTGAATCGTAACTATGAAGAGGCACCGTGGTAAACAAGGGCAGAAACCCCTGGATGCCTCGGATCTTTGCCTCTTTCGGAATCTTCTCCAGGAGACTCGGCGTTCCTACCAGCTACCGAAGCTCGAATGTTGCGCCATTCTGTCGAGGTCATTGGTCGAGGACGAGTCCTCCTGTTGCTCCCTCGAGTCCGCGAACAAGCACCGTGTGTATGGTGAGACTTCAAGCCAATACGGCAAGGAGTCATTTTAGCGAGTCCATTGTAATGCTCCAAGAACAGCGGTCTTGGCTGTCTCACTGTCGAGAAAGAATCTGCTCTAAGACGGCGACGTGGTCGAGAATCCTATGCCGTTCTCAAACATCACCACCTCTCACGATCGAAACTCCTATGCACGGCATATACGAGGCTGGTGTCCTGATCCTGCTTTCGATGGCCTCAGGATGAGGATGTTCAAGATCAAGATGAACTATAAAAGCGTCAGTGATAGTATCTCACACGTTCGTTCGGACAAGCATCAACATTCACCAAAGATCAAGTCGAAACATGAAGCTTATCGTGATCTTACTTAGCGTAGCCGTCTTAGCCACGGCAAATCCTCAAGCTCCTCCTCCGCCGCCTCCACCTCCACCTCCCTCCAGCTCATCAGTGCCACAAGCTCCTCCGTCGGCACCACCTCCGGCTCCCTCTGAAACTACTCTAATTCCAGCATCGCCACCTGCTTCTCCTCCCCCACCTCCTCCTTCTGATACTCCAATCCTGGTGCCGCCCAACCAGCCGCCGCCTGTTCCTCTCCCTCCATCTTCGCCTCCGGCACCGCCGCCGTCTGACCCTGCTCCTACTCCGGCGCCGGCTCCACCGCCCACATCCCCAGCACCCCCTCCTCCGGCGCCGCCAGCACCGAGCCCCACGACGTCTCAGGCACCACCCCCAAGCGGAACGGGAGCACCGCCATCGGGACCGATCTGCGAGTGCGGTTATACCTACTGTGCCGAAGTCCTCATGGCTATGGGTGAGTTTACCACTGTCACCCTCATACTGTCGCCCTCATCTTCTGTAAGAAGGCCTAGACTAATTCTCACAACAGACAAACCCTGGAACATACAACAGCTGTCACAGGCATATTGTAACACGCCGCAAGCAGTCTGTAACAATGGCTCGCCAGCAACAAACGTCACGTCGGCTCTGTACATCTGCCTTTGCGAAGGCGCGAATCAGGAAATTGGAGACCATCTTGAGGTCCTGTGTGGGTGCGACAAGTGCCTAAACATTGGGCCGGATTATAGGGGACGATGCAGGACGCCATGCCTTTCCGGTGACACTGGTGGAGGCGGCAACAGCGATGGCACTAGCCACAAGCCCGTGCATCTCAATGATGAGAATACTGACGAGACTGAGAATAATATCATACGCGGTGCTATCCGTGGTCGACTCTGGTTCTGAGAAGATTCAGGGTTATGGACCGAGGCCCCGATGTTGGTTTTTTCAAATGGCCATAATCAAAGCCTACGGAGAGAGGTGGAAAGATGGGAGAGGGGGAAGTCGCTCGTTATAGGTCGATAGGGGGGAAATCAGACGTTTTATTCTGCTGAGAATCGTCTCTTGCTGTGTAGGCGGCTAGGACCAAGCCGGCTAACGATGAACTTGAAGTTGACGTGACAACGAGGCCCGGGCCGTCTCTGGCAGACGCCAAAGGGGGCATAAGCGTACGATTCGATGCAGCCACCGAAGCTTTTGCCCAGCCTCTGACCAAGCATCTGTCGATGGTGCCACGATTTGGTGTGGTTCAATACTGCGAGTGTGTATGTAGACAACTGTACTTCATACGTGTGATAAAATCATTGCCACGACGGACCTATTGAGATGGAAGTTCTCGAGTAACGCTATCTCGATTGCGCCAGCCGATTAACGCGGGGGTTTGAGGCAACAAAGCTCTTCCAAGCCCCTACGATTTACCGCAATAGGCAGCTCACTACGTCCAAGGAATCCGAGGTACGCACGCGATCTCCGTCGCACAGAACAGCGCATGTACTTCGTACATGTACTTCGTATGCCAAGGAGAAAAGCTGTAAAGCTGCAGGTCGTCCTCGATCCGTCACACTGATGGGATGCACCCAACCCCTCCAGGTCCCTTGATGCTGCACTTTGCTGCACTTCTGTTTCCGGGGTGTCCGCTACTGTTCCCCCTACAGGTCACAGGGATTACAAATGTCTAGCCTGGTACAAGCCCCAGTTTGAGGCCTATGTAAAGCTACCTAAATAACAGTGAAGCAATCATACACCCACCAAGTACCAGGACTTAAGGAAAGATCTTCAGTTTTAATGACAGCCAACGAATGATATAACACACCTTAAAACAACAGTGGCAAAGTGACCTGAAAGGGGCCCACTTTCTGACATTTGAAATCCCTGTGACCTGTAATAAGTTAATGGATAACCAGGTTCTCCGCATCACGGCCCCTCCCCCGGGTTTTAGCGCTTCCGCCCCACACAGTTCAGGCGGTCGGGCCACCGGCTAAATTCCATTACCTTGCCCACCTGGGAGCTTTGAGCCCTGTCTGGCCGAGGATTGTCCTTCAGTGGTTGGCCGGTGTCGGTGATTCAGGTAGACGATCGCTGCAATGGCTGCACCGCCGGACACATGACAAAGGAGTAACCCCCCCCCTCCTTCCTATTCCTTCGTGCTATGTTCTTCCGAGCGCCGATCGACGACGACAAGACCGAAACCATTGCGGCCTTTTCTTTTGTGAATTTCCACGTTGTGTTTGGCCTCGTCAAAATTCCGTCGTTCCGCTTGCGTCGTGGAGACTTCTAAGTTCTAAACCGCCATCGCGCTAGTGACCGCGTTCGCTGCCTCGGGTACATTTTTCTGCCCTAACTTCGTCCTTCAAAAGCTGTCCTGGGCTTCTTCCTTCCAATGCTTGTCGTGCGTCATGGCTTCTCCCAACGTGCTTCGCCCGCTGGCTTCTGAGCTGTGCGCGTCTCCTCGTCTCGCGCGTCAATGCTTTCAAGGTATGAATAAGCCGAGCGCCGAAGCTCTAGACTCTAGCTAGGCAGCCGGCTCCCAAGAAGCTGACTGGAGTTACAGACGCGAAGTTGCTGCTAGGCCGTCGCCGGCAATGGCACAGTTCTGTCACTACGACTCGCCATCGTGCTCTTGTTCCTGCAGGAGCAAACAATTTGGCATTGATTCGCTGTGCATCGGTTGTAACGACCCCGCCGTCTCCGCCTTCGGCTTCAAAGACGTACTCGACGGTTGTATTACCGAAGACAACCCCGTATGAAGAGCTTACTGTCGGCGTGCCCAAAGAAATCTACCCAGGCGAGCGACGTGTGGCCCTGACACCCACTAATGTCGCCCTCCTTCTCAAGAAAGGCTTCGGCAAGGTCCTGGTCGAGCGAGGCTGTGGTGCTTCTGCCGACTTCCTCGATGCCGCTTATGAGAAAGCTGGCGGTACTCTGGTTGGTTCTCCCCAGGAGATCTGGTCCAATTCCGATATTGTTCTCAAAGTTCGCGGTCCTGGTAGCAGCGAAGTAGACTCACTCAAGGAAGGCCAAATCGTCATCTCCTTCCTTCAGCCCGCCCAGAACAAGAACCTCGTTGAGAAGATTGCAGCCCAGAAGGCTACAAGCTTTGCAATGGACATGATTCCCCGTATTTCTCGTGCTCAGGTCTTTGATGCCCTAAGCAGCATGGCCAACATTGCTGGTTACAAGGCCGTTCTCGAAGCATCCAATGTCTTTGGCAGGTTTCTGACTGGTCAAGTAACGGCAGCAGGCAAGATTCCCCCGTGCAAGGTTCTGGTTATCGGCGCCGGCGTTGCTGGCTTGAGTGCAATTGCAACAGCACGACGAATGGGTGCCATAGTCCGCGGTTTTGACACAAGACCCGCAGCGCGAGAGCAGGTCCAATCTCTTGGTGCCGAGTTCATCGAAGTTGAGATCGAAGAGGACGGCAGTGGTGCTGGAGGCTATGCTAAAGAAATGAGCAAGGAGTTCATTGAAGCCGAGATGAAGCTTTTCAAAGAGCAGGCGCAAGACGTTGATATCATCATCACCACAGCCTTGATCCCCGGAAGACCCGCACCTAAGCTAATCAAGATGGACATGCTTGACGTGATGAAGCCTGGAAGCGTCATTGTAGATCTGGCTGCCGAAGCCGGTGGCAACTGTGAAGCTACGAAGCCAGGAGAGTTGATAACTTACAACGACGTCAAGGTTATTGGTACGTATCTCAATACTTAGTAGGGGAACTCGGAACTCGACTAACACGGTGAAATAGGTTATGCCGACTTGCCCTCCAGGTTACCCACTCAGTCCTCTACGCTTTACTCAAACAATATCACCAAGTTCCTGCTCTCAATGACACCCAAGGACAAGGAGTTCGGCATTGACTTATCGGACGAGGTCGTCCGTGGCTCCATTGTAACTCAAAACGGCGACATTATTCCCACGGCACCACGACCAGCTCCTCCCCCGGCACCAGTGAAGGCTGCAGCTGTTGAAGCGGCCATCGAAACCGTTGCTCTAACCCCTTGGCAGAAGAAGACCCGCGAAGTCACTGGCATAACAGCGGCAATGGGCGGCGCCTTGGCCCTTGGAAAGCTCACGAGTCCGCTCCTCATGTCTAATGTATTCACTTTCACGCTGGCTAGTCTCATCGGTTACCGTGCTGTCTGGAATGTCGCCCCGGCGCTTCACTCGCCGTTGATGAGTGTCACCAACGCTATCTCCGGTATGGTTGGTGTTGGCGGTCTGTTCATTCTTGGTGGCGGAATTCTCCCTCAGACGATCCCCCAGACTTTCGGTGCTCTGAGCGTCTTGTTGGCTTTTGTGAACGTTGGCGGTGGCTTTGTCATCACCAAGCGAATGTTGGACATGTTCAAACGTGAGTGAAACTTATATGCCAGAGAAGGTTGACGAGAATGCAACGGCTGACCTACTTTTAGGACCGACTGACCCTCCCGAGTACCCCTGGCTATACGCAATCCCTGCCGTCGTTTGTGGAGGTGGCTTCGTAGCTGCCGCCGCTACTGGTGCTGGCGGTCTTGTTCAAGCTGGATACCTTGTCAGCTCTGTCCTCTGCGTTGGCTCGATATCAAGCCTCGCAAGTCAAGCGACTGCTCGCATGGGTAACATGCTCGGCATGCTTGGTGTCGGAACTGGTGTCCTGTCCAGCTTGCTTGCTGCTGGATTCTCTCCCGAGGTTCTCGCCCAATTTGGTGGCTTGGCAAGCATCGGTGTTCTTGCTGGTATGTCCACGTGTTTCTAAAAAACGAAGAGCAATTACTTACCAGAAACCAGGCTTCCTGATTGGAAAACGTATCACGCCAACTGATCTGCCTCAGACTGTTGCTGCACTGCACTCCGTTGTTGGCCTGGCTGCCGTTTTGACTAGTATCGGTAGCGTCATGGCCAGTGTGGACGACTTAAGTACACTTCACATGGTAACTGCCTATCTTGGTGTTCTCATTGGTATGTTCTCCCAGCTCTTCTTCCCGCGATCAAAGATACTAATACCCATCTAGGCGGCATCACCTTTACCGGCTCTCTCGTCGCCTTTCTCAAGCTTGCTGGCCGCATGTCCTCCAAGCCCAAGCTTTTCAAGGGACGTCACGCCCTGAACGTAGGTTTGCTAGCAAGCAATGCTGCGACTATGGGTGCCTTCATCACCATGGCACCTGGTGCTCCGATGATCGCTGCTGGTGCGCTGGCAGCAAACTCCTTCCTGAGCTTTGTCAAGGGATACACTACCACGTCGGCCATTGGCGGAGCCGATATGCGTAAGTGAAGCCTACGAACTTCTTTAACAATCAGCCATATTAACACATTGTAGCTGTCGTGATCACCGTTCTCAATGCTTACAGCGGATTTGCTCTTGTGGCTGAAGGCTTCATGCTGGACAACCCACTACTGACCTCTGTCGGCGCTCTCATAGGAGTGTCTGGTTCCATCCTTTCATACGTGATGTGCGTCGCTATGAATCGCTCCCTTACTAACGTGCTGTTTGGTGGCAGTGCTCCTACGGCCGCGGTAGAAGAGTACAAACCTCAAGGCGAAGTGACGAAGACGTCAGTCGACGACCTGGCAGACGCACTCCTCAATTCGGAGTCCGTCATATTGATTGTGGGCTACGGCATGGCCGTCGCCAAAGCTCAATATGCTATATCAGACATCGTTGCGACGTTGCGCTCAAAGGGAATCAAGGTCCGTTTCGCGATTCATCCCGTGGCAGGTCGTATGCCGGGGCAGTGCAACGTGCTTCTCGCCGAAGCCAGTGTTCCGTATGATATTGTCTTGGAAATGGACGAGATCAACGACGACTTCCCCGAGACAGACTTGGCGGTGGTTATCGGCGCCAATGACACAGTGAACCCTATTGCGTTGGAGAAAGGGAGCTCAATCGAAGGAATGCCCGTCTTGCACGCGTGGAAGGCGAAGCAGGTCGTTGTGATGAAGCGAGGCATGGCCGCAGGCTACGGTAAGCTTATTTACTTGCTCAACGCGTAAGACAAACTATGATGACTGACGATTACCAGCGGATGTCCCAAACCCGATGTTCTACATGCCTAACGCTAGGATGCTTTTCGGAGATGCTAGAGTCACTTGCGAAGGTCAGTCCCCGCTCATTTCCCGCGCAAACAGAAAGCTGACATTGTTCCAGCTATCAAAGCGGCAATCGAAACGAAGTCATAGAGCCAAGACTGAAGTGGTGGAATTCACATTTCTGTAGGTGGAGTTGTTGAATTAGACCTTTTCCTAAGAATTTCGTAGTAGATGGACTAGAGGACATCCAGCTTTCCTAGATCGTTGTCAAATTTCTGCGCAAGAACATTTGCGAGTCACAACAGCGTGCAGATTTCTTGTTTCGATTTGCTTCCCATTGCCAGTCGGTATTTCCGGGCCTGCTTCTTCTAGCCCTGAGTTCCAATATATACACTTCCAACACCCATCCACATCTTATCCCCGCGGTGCAGCCACGGGCTCCCATGTCGAAAGCTTAGGTTTAGTCCTATATCTAGTTAGGAAGCCGCAATCACAGCTATTCGAGCGTCACATACGTGTTGTACGTCTTGAAAGCGCCCCGAGACATGGTGTAGTTGTGCTTGGGGAACTTGGGCTCAAAGTGGCGCGTGCCAGCCTGCATCAACGGGTCCTCGGTAGGAGGCTTATCGACGGAGTAGGAAATCCACCCGTGCCACCCAGGATCTATGGTTGCGGCATCGTAGTCGTGCTCCTTGTACTCGACCCAGCGGGTACGGAGCGGCAGTTCCTCGTTGTTCTCGAAGAACTTGTTGCCGGCGCGATCCGTGCCGACAAGACGACCGAACTTGGTGTCACCTGCTCCTCCGTCAGCAATGTCCCGTTTTCCTCTTGGATAGTCGTCGGTTAGGACGTCGTACCGATGTACTATTCGGGCGAGCGGCGGCGTTAGTGAGGGCATCGTCGTGGTTCGGGTCGTGGGCTACGTACCAGCATCTGGCGGAAGAAATCCTAGGCGAGAGAGTCAGCAGGCGGGCATTGGCAGCGGGGGAAACGCCGCTCACCTTGATTCCAACCTTTCGCAGGTTGCCGAGGGTTCGCGTGATGGTCGACATGGTGGCGGTGGTGACAATTGGCCGTCGACGTGGATTGAGGTGGTGGCGGGACGTCGATGATGGAGGTTGAATATTGCGGGTGCGGGAGAACCTCGGTCATCGACAACAAGCCCCGGCTCCGGTTTGTGACGGGGGGCAATGATCCACTATCAAGCCCCCCCTTGTGAGTTGCTGGCTGTAATGGACTATCTATTTCTTTTCCCATCAACACCACGAGCGTCGTCCACGACGGCCTTTTTGCGCCGCCACAATCGCCGCAATGCTCGCCCGGAGCTGCATCCGTTGCACCCTGAAGTTGCGCGTGCCCGTCTTCCGCTCCAGCGCCCGCAATGCGCGCGTCCATTGCCGTCGCTACTCTATGCCCTCTGGTGCCCCGGCGTCCAGCCCGGCTACCGGCAGTGGCATCGGCGCCCTCGCTCCCTTCGTAAACGAGCTGGACCGGCTGGCGCCCAGCTTCGACGTCCGCGGCGATCAGATCCGCATCATTCAGACGCCCGCCGAGTTCTACGAGACGCTCAAGGTTGGGCCACGCACCACCGGCTCCGCGACGCGCACCGTGTGCTGATGGGAACCGCCAGGATCGAATCCGCCATGCGCGACGCCGCATCTTCCTGTCCACGCTGTACATCGGCAAGTCGGAGCGCGAACTCATCGAGACGCTGCAGGAGGCGCTACGCCGCAACCCCGATGTCACTCTGAGCATTCTAACAGATGCGCTTCGAGGCACTCGTGAGGCGCCTGACCCGTCTTGTGCGTCATTGCTGGCGCCACTCGTAGAAGAATTTGGGCCGGAGCGCGTGGAGCTGCGCATGTATCATACGCCCAACTTGACGGGACTGCGTAAGAAGTACATCCCAACGAGGATCAATGAGGGCTGGGGGTTGCAGCATATGAAGCTGTATGGGGTGGATGATGAGCTCATCATGTCCGGGTAAGTGAGGTGCTATGAGAATAATTTTTACAATGAGTAGAAACTGTGATATGAGACTCTACTAACACCTTACCAGCGCCAACCTTTCCACCGACTACTTCACCAACCGCCAGGATCGCTACCACCTTTTCTCATCTAAAGAAGTGACAGATCACTTCTGGAGAATTCATAAAGGCGTTGGGTCATTCAGTTTCTTGGTTGAGCCCTCAAAAGACGATGCCGCCGGCTTCACTCTCGCCTGGCCCAAGACAAATTCTGCACCTTCACCCCTGGAGCAACCTCAGGCTTTTATCAAAAGCACAACCTCGACACTTCAAGCGCTGATATCGCCTTCTGTGAAGACGCTTCAGAGCGACATCACGGATACGAGGGTGTACTTGCTAGGTCAGATGTCGCAGGTTATGAAACCCGATACCTCGACCGAACTACCCGTCATCTCTCACATCCTCAAGACACTTGCGTCGCCCACATATCGCGACTCCTCGTGGACCTTCACAGCCGGCTACTTCAACCCCGCGCCCTCACTCACCAACCTTCTCCTCAACACAGCCTCCACCAACAACACCGTCATCACCGCCTCCCCCGAAGCCAACGGCTTCTACCGCTCCAAGGGCGTCTCCGGCCTCCTCCCGGACGCCTACACGCTGCTCGCCCGGCGCTTCGTCCACCGCGTCCACCACCACGGCCGCGACGAATCCATCGCCCTCAAGGAGTGGCGCCTCGGCACCGTCGGCCACCCCGGCGGCTGGACCTACCACGCCAAGGGCCTGTGGGTGGCCCTGGCCGGCGAGGCCAATCCCGCCATGAGCATCATCGGCAGCTCCAACTATACCAAGCGTAGCTACTCTCACGACCTCGAGGTGGGCGCCCTCATCGTCACGACTGACGACGGGCTCAAGACGAAGCTGGGCGATGAGCAGCGTTGGTTGCAGGAGCATGCGAAGAGGGTGACGAGGGATGACTTGGCGGTCAATGAGAGGAGGGTGGGGTTGAAGGTGAGGATGGCTATGTGGATTGTGTCGCTTGTTGGAGGTGCTTTATGAAGTATCCTGGGTTTTTTCATGTTGTGTATAATATTGTAAATATACCTATAATTCGACACTTCTGAACGTCGAATAATCATTTCCAAGATCCATGTACAAGCCAATTTGGAAAATTGACTGAGAGATGCTCCCTTCTTGAGAATTATTCAGCAGTTTCAGAACACGAGTACGTGAACCTTCCAATATCACACCCATTTGAAATATACCTGAAATGTACAAAGGGCCCAGCACTATCCCATCACCCTTTACAACAGAAGATTGTATACAGAATAGTACAAATAGCCCAGCTAGCCTACACACGTCCACCACGCACCTCATCCTCAAGCGCCAAGAACCGTAATCCCCGTTGCCGGCCCTCCCTTGATCAGGCCCTGCATCACAACCCGGCTCACCAAGTCGCTCTGGTGCGCCTGGATCATCTCCTTGAGCACGCTCCGCTCCATCACCACCTTGCCCGTCTCCAGCAGATCCTTGACGTCCACGTCCTCAAAGTCCAGAGCCCGGCCCTCCCAGGGAACCTGCTCCATGGCCTCGTACAGCTGCTCCCTCCGATCGCCCGTGACGAACAGCGTGCGGCCCGATGCGCGGCCTAGGCCCAGAGACCCCAGCACGCCCGTCATGTATCGCTTGAGATACGTCTCCCGCAGCCCGTCCTTGAGGTACTTGCCAGCGACCAGCTCAAACTCCTCGGGCATCGTCAGCTCCATGCCGTCTTCGCAGATGATGAGCTCGCCGCGGCGATAGCGGTAGCTCAGCGCGGTGCGCCACGCTTTGTCGTAGACCTTGCGGTTAAGCTTGGTGCCGAAGTTGCGCGGCGACGGGCCAAAGGTCTTGCCGCCGCCGCGGTTGATGGGGCTCTGCTTCGTGCCCATACGCGCGCGACCCGTGCCCTTTTGCGGCCGCATCTTGCGGTGCGAGCCGTGCACGTCGAAGCGCGTCTTGCTGGAGGCGGTGCCCTGGCGGGTGTTGTCGCCCTCGTAGATGACGGCCAGGTGGAGGAGGTCGCGCCGCATCGGGAGGTAGAGGTGCTGGACGGACCATTGCTCGAGCGACGTGGGCTCCAGCGAGGGGAAGTTGTGGATGGTGAGAGGGACGGTTGAGACTGGGGTGGGTGTGTCAGTTGGAGCTGAGAAAAGAGGAGTGGGAGAGGCATGACGAACCTGGGTTCCACGATTCGATGATGGACTGCGAGTTTGCGGCTGCTCTCACGATCTCGCTCACGGGACTCGTTTCGGTCGCCATTGAGCGTGTAAATGACCTACCAACTATAGAAGGCTGTATGCATCGTCAGCTTTCCATCTTAAATGCAGATTCAATCTCATCCTCCCATCACAAGCTCGTACCTTGGTCGCCGTCACTCTCAGCGCGCCCATCGCCTCGGCAAGACAGCCAATTCCCTTTCCAGCCATCGCGTCTGCAATCCCAGCAAAGTGTTCTTCGGAGCCGGGGAGTCGTCGTTCGAAGCGGGAGCGGGAGCGCTTTTCGAAGTTGAGAGTCGCTAGTTTCCGTCGAGTCTCCAAAAGTTGGAGGTTCCAGAAAACCGTGACCCCCGGGACGGCTTCTTCCGCCCCCGTCCACCGAGATTCCAGCGGAAATGTGGGGCGCCCTGAGCTTGCACTACCATCCATCCCCCGAGCTTTTTACCAAATTCTGCCCCATCACCAAGAACCTCGTTTTTCGAGGCCACTCCCACACACTGCAGCGCTTCACAATGTCGCGGTGTCAGGCCGTCGCACGGCCGCTCGCAAGGCAATTGCGGCAGCAATGTGTGCTCCGGCCCTTTCATACCGGCGCCGCTCGCGCCGCCGAGCTGCAGACCCAGGAACCCGCCCAGACGACGACGCCGCCGCCTCCAGTCGCGATGAACCCCTTGGATCTCGACCCCAACACCGTGCTGCCCGAGTTCGAGGACCAGCTGGTCCGCGCTGGAAAGATGCCCATTGGCTCGCGGAGGAGGCGAGTTGCCATCCGCACGACGGGCGATCTCCCCTTTGAGCATCTGCCTTACCAGGCCTTCCAGGAGGCTCGCAAGATCCTGGCCATCGACCGCGAGGAGAAGCTGGCCGGCATCGCCAAGGAGGTCAAGAAGATTACTGCCCTTGAGGCTAAGGATGCGGCGGAAGTTCAGGGCGGACAGGCCATGAAGGACGTGAAGCTGGCCAGTCTGCGGAGACACGTCGAGCGGTTAAAGATCCTCGCCGATGTCAACGATCCCCTCGTCAAGAAGCGCTACGAGGATGGACTGGGTAAGTCTCTGCCAACCACTTCACTGAAACAACCAATTGAGTCATATTGACTAACTTCTCACCAGGTGACATGAACAAGCCCATATACCGCTACTACGCCGAGAAGAAGTGGCGCTCCTACGACCACCGCGTCATCACACAGCGCATCAAGCAGTTCAACATCGTGCCCGACGTGCTGCCCAAGCTCGAGCCCACGGCAGACGTGCAGCTGTACTTCCGCAAGCTCAAGATCCCGCCCGGCCAGATCGTCGACAGCGCCGTCAGCGAGAACGTGCCGCGGCTGCGCGTGCAGGTCTTCGACAAGGGCGAGCGCCTCGTCTCCGTCGTCGTCGTCGACGCCGACGTGCCCGACCCGGACAACGACGGCTTCACCAAGCGCTGCCACTACCTCGCCGCCAACATCCCCATCAACCCCACGGAGACGTCGCTGCCCCTGAGCCACATCAAGGCCGACGACCAGCTCGCCGTGCCGTGGCTCCCCGCGTTCTCGCAGAAGGGCGCGTCGTACCACCGCCTCGGCATCTACCTCCTGGAGCAGAAGCCCGGCGAGACGGTGGACGTGGCGCAGCTCAAGGAGCTCTACTCTGGGCGCGAGGGCTTCTCAGTCAAGTCGTTCCGCGACAAGTTCGGGCTCAAGCCCTTCGGGTTCAACATCTTCCGGTCCGTGTGGGACGACAACACGGCGGCCGTCATGGCCCGCCACAGCATCCCCGGCGGCAACGTCGAGTTCCGCCCCACGCGCATCCGCAGCCTCAAGCCGCCCGTCAAGCCCCGCGGCTGGGAGGCCAAGCGCCAGGGCCCCAAGTACCGCCACCTTTGGAAGTACACGAAGCGCATCAAGGGCATCTCCAACGGCCGGGGATGGACCAAGCGGAGGTAGAGGGAGAGTTAGATGTAGTGGTAGAGGTGGAGATGGAGACCGGCCGAGACCGGGAGCGGAGGAGGTGGAGGCCGCCGTCGAAGAGGGGGGTGTATCATATCGCTGTACATTTAGAGCTGGCGAGCCTCGATGTAGGATCAAGACGAGGGCAACAGGGGGAGGAAAAGGGGGGGAGACCATGCATATCCCTTATCAGATTTTCCCGTCATCTACAACCCGTTCCGCTGCGTAACTGGGCCCCGTCTCAATAACCCACAGACATCTCTCCGTCACAGTGTCGTAAGCATTGCGCCCTCCGCCCTCCCGTCCGCGTTCCCGTCACCGTCTCGCAAGCAACAATCCTTGTGTCCCTGTCTAAGTCCAACAAAAAACACTCACCAAAGAAAGGACCCATCCGCGGTCTCGGACCGAGCCCACCGCCACCACCGGGCCTCCCAACCTCGAAACGCGAAAGCGACCCGGAGGATATCGTCCGCGTCCATCTATCAAACATTATTACCAGCATTTCAGCCCTTTGCCCACAGCCACGGCGCCGCCCGTACTAGGGGTATTTCTCGGTTACCCGACCTGTCTTGGGGGGCAGAAGGGGG